>JABUQX010101999.1:0-41389 GCA_015478945.1 Trachelipus rathkii | reverse complement strand
CCTTACAGTATTTTCATAGGGATGTAACCAAACCTCTGACATTTGACGTCTGGGTCGGCGAATAAAGGTACGAACACTAGCTTCAGAACCCCCATTTTCACATTTGAAAGTGGAAAGGAGGTGCTAAAGGTCAGCAGTAAACGAGGTGATTTGGGGCATCATGAGGGTTCCGAAGAGGGGAAACGTAAACGTTTGTAATAGGAAATCTTTTGCTGGAGATTTCAAAATGTTCTTAAAGAAAAATAGTACCTTTGATGTAAGCCTCTTATTTCATCGGGTAGTGGAATAAGATGTGCTTCGAGAGACGTTATGATGACAAGATAACTTTTGATTTCGGTATTATCTTGAACGAGAAAAGATAGCCATTACCATTAACGTGACTGGTGATCTTCAACTCCTAAACTTTTCCTAAGTGCATCGCTAAGAATAATGGGTTTTTAAAAGCCGTGCGCGGTTCGGGTCCCCAACAATTAGCGC
The DNA here is from genome assembly GCA_015478945.1 of Trachelipus rathkii. Taxonomy (NCBI): domain Eukaryota; kingdom Metazoa; phylum Arthropoda; class Malacostraca; order Isopoda; family Trachelipodidae; genus Trachelipus; species Trachelipus rathkii. The sequence continues at coordinate 40,912 of JABUQX010101999.1, read as the reverse complement.
CCGGTTAAAGGTGAAAAAGGACCGGTTTATCCAGTACTCTCATTCACGGAATCTGTGCAAGAAAGACTGATGGCAGAAGGGGTTGAGATAGAAAATGGGGAGAACAACCTCTTTCTCAAAGTACGTAAAAGGGACTGGGGGAGAGCTATAAAAAATAAGAGAGAGAAATAGATAGAGAAAGACTGTGGAGGAGGAGGATTGAAAGATATAGATGATTCGAAAAATGAGGGGGGAGAGAAAGAAGACTAAAAGAATTCATATGTGACAAATGCACATACTAGTGCTGGGGCCGGAGGGATGCAAAATCCCCAAGTATTGGTTCTTGTCACTATGTTATGTTCCAGGTTATTCACTAAGAATATAACACCGTAAATAAGAATATATATATATATGGTGTTATAAGAAAGTTGAGCAGCAGCATATATATATATATATATATATATATGTTTTTAGATTTTCAGTTAGATATATATATATATATATATATATATATATATATATATATATATATATATATATATATATATATATATATATATATACATACATGTTTAGAAAACCAATTACACATGTACATACATACATACATACATACATACATACATACATACATATTACATATTACACATACATACATGTTACGTTACGTTACGCATACATTATTATTGTGCATACATACATACATGGCTAGCGCGCATGCTGCCATTATGATATACATGTTACGCATACATGTTACGTATGCCATACATACATACATACATACATACATACATACATACATACGCTGCTACGCCACGCCACGTTATTATTGTTACGTTACGTTATTACGTTACTACATACATACAAACAAATTAATATTATTATAACATATATATATATATATATATATATATATATATATATATATATATATATATATATATATATATATATATATATATATATATATATATATATATATATATATATATATATATATATATGTTATATATATATATATATATATATATATATATACCCATAAGTAGGTAGTGATTCTTGTTGCGGTGTTATGCTCTTGGTGAATAACCTGGAACATGGCATAGTGACAAGAGCCAATGCTTGAGGGATTTTGCGCGTCCCTCCGGCCCCTAGCGTTAGGTATGTGCATTGTCACAATGTGAATTCTTGAAATCTTTTTTCTGTCTCCTCATTTTTCGAATTATTTACATCTTTCAATCCTCCTCCTCCTCCACAATTTCTATCTTTTTTTTCCTCTTTCCCACCCATCAATCCCTTTAAATACTTGTACGTAAGTTGTCCTCTTTTTTTTCTCGTCACAGCCCCTTGAGCTATCCGGTGTCTCTTCCCGCATGGGTCTTCAGCTCACCTTACACCTCTTTCCCCGTAGATGAGGGCACAGGAGAAAAGTTGGTCCTTTAGTCCTCCTTTGACCGGGAACCCGATCATTGGCTAACCACTGAGGAGGCTGATCTGCACTTTGGTGTAAAATGTCGAGCTCTACGTGAAGATATAAGGTGCAGTGTGGTACACGGGTGGTAAATCGGCGTAGAGTTTTCGGGAGGGTCTTCACGAGACCACATCCACAACCTACTCTACGGGGTGGGGTCCGGGAGGTTGTGTGGGTCTCTGGCCTGTAACCTGTTGTGGGGAGAATTACCCTCCTTATGAAATATACGCCCTTCCAGTCCATCCTGTTATTTACTTTTATGTTTCATTTGTTTTATTGTTATACCTGCTCATTCACGGAGACGAAGTTTGTGGTTTAAATTTTTTATGGAAAAGCCTATTAAAGAAAAAACGTTATTAAACTAAGGGGAGCATAATAACATCAATATCAACAACAATTACCATCCGTCGGGTTCCCAGCCTGATCCAACCTGTGTCCCCACTACTTCTAGACCAGCAGGTGCTTCCGCTTTTCTTCCTTCTCCTACACCTGAGGATCCTTTGCATAACCTCAGAGATTTGTCGACTGGTATGTCTCTAACACCCCAGGTGCCAATACAGTTAGGGCAATCTCACAAAGGTGCTCCCCCGTCAAAGTCATTATCATTCGTTTACTTCATATGCTGCTCCCCCCCCCCACGCCAGCTGATACATCATTCTCGATATATTACTTATTGCGATGCACTTGAAAAGCTTTAGGAGTTGAAGACCCTTAGTCATGCCATTAATGAAAACTGCATGGGTCCCTACTCGTTCAAGCTACTACCCGGAATCAAAGCTCTATTGTGTCATCCTTAACGTCTCTCTGAAACATTCCTCTTATTTTTACTCCTGATGAAATAAGACCAAAGGCACTATTTATTCTTTTGAACAGAAAGAACAATATACTGCTATCATTTTGAGAAGTTTCCAGCAGAAAAGATTTTCTGTTACAAACATTTATAGATTTCCTCCTCGTCGGGACTCGCCTGACACCCCCCTGTTACTGCTGACCTTTAGTATTCCCCTTATCCACCTTCAAAGGTGAACAGGTTTTGCCAAGTAACAGTGCTCACACGTTTATCCCCCCAACCCAGACGTTGCTTTAAATGCCAACGGTTTGGTCATCCCCTAAAATACTGTAGGACCGCATAACATATGCCCAGTCTGGGGAAAATTATTTCACATTCCCTGTGAAAACACACCACATTGCAAAACTGTGGAGGACCCCACAGTGCTTCTTCCCTAAAACACCACCTCCCACCACTTCTGCAATATAGTAAAGTTTGGAACATAAAAATGAGAGTATAAAACACAGTGGAAGATGAGGCTATTCATCAGCTAGTATAATAAGATCTCATAATATAAAGAATCTGAGATATAACTGCAACATGGTCTTCTAAGCAAAAATATCTTCTACTACTAACCTATTCTAGTAGAACTCTTTCCCTAAGTTCAGTTTTTGAAACTCAAGTAGTTACTACAACTTGTCCTTCTGCATCGCCTATGCACTACCTGGACTTCTCAAATAATCCAAAAGCAGCCCTTGATTCAATCTCCTGTTCAAAATGCAATCAACAACCCTACTCCGAGTACTGGTTTTCAACCGACCAACTAGGAAATTAAGTTGGTTCATCTGATGCAATACTTGAGCATTCCCGCCAAGCTGGCTTGGAACAACCACCAACCGATTCTGATAATCTCAGGTGGATAACCACAGCATTACTCCAACGCTCTTCTCTTATAATCTCCTTCTTCCAAATCCCATTCTTCAGCACTCACTAGAGGATTCTTAAGTGCTTTTACCTTGGGATGAAATGGACCATAATTTCAAATGGAGTTACGATATGACGACCCACTTTCTCTCTAATGCTTCTTGTGCTTCTGAGAGATGAATGGAAAACCGTTCAACGTAAACGTCGCAAACGCTCTAAACGTTGGCAGCATGAAATGGGACTCAGAGGTTTCCCATCTTAACCCACATTGTCCAGTTTTCCAAAATCATCCACCTGGTGGCTCACTGACAAAGTCTCTAGCGTCAGACCCCCGTAACCCAACGAATCCCAATATTGCAACCTAATTTTCTTACAAAAAGTGACACTCTCCCGGTATCACTTTCTTACACTGCCTCCATGGAAGCATTGCCATATTCTCCACCTATTTCTAAATCTGCTTGCTTCCTAAATATGAGCATTTTGGTCGCTCTTCCAATGACCAACCAAGTCGACACAAAAAGATGGACTTGGTTGAACTCGACTTACTTTGCATTCATGGCGAAGCTCCTCCACCAAATACCACTAAAACTCTCCCCCAAAGCTGGTCGTGCCAACAAAAATCTGTTGAACAACTACTCCTTATCACCAGGATTTGTTGCTCCTCCTCGTCGAGACTCACGTCTCAGCCTTTCCTCCCAATCTGAATCCACTTCTAACATCACCCCTAGCCACATACAGACAATTGTCTCAAAAAGACTATCATCATAAAATTTATAACAACATAGCATGGTCACCTTTCTTCAATGTAATTGCCGTGGCTAGCTACTACTCTAATTTTGAAGAACTTGTTCAACTAATAAACATATGTACACCAAAGTGCATATGTTTGCAGGAACTTCGACTATGTCATCGCGACTTCTTCCAACCATCGGAATATAAATCGCTGCTAACCTCTATAGAAAGAGGTGACAATGATAGGGGAGGTGCAGGAATTCATAAATCTGTCCCCTATTCTCCAGTCCCTCTGCAAACTAGACTTCATGCAGTGGCAGCACGAATTCATCTGTCCACCGACCTTACTGTCTGCTCGATCTACTTAGCTCCGAGTAGCGAGTTTACTACATGAGTGATTTAGCTGTAATCTTTATGCAGCTCCCTACTCCGGTTGTTATACTTGGAGATTTCAACCTTCGCCACCCATTATGGGGCGACTCTGTCACCTCGTCTAAGTCTAAGATCCTTGTTGATCTTCTAACACCTCTTTTTCCCTGGGATGCCTTAACACAGGACTCCCTACATATGAACGTTTAGATGCACACTCTTCTTCCTGTATTGATATTTCTTTCTGCTCTCATTCTCTTATGGATCGCTTTACCTGGTCCCGCTTTGATTATTTATACGGCAGTGACCATTACCCAATAGCCTTAAATGAACTTGCACCGAGCCCAATGTTAAAACCCATTTCCAGCTGGCGTTATGACCGAGCGGTGTGCTCCTTTTCATCAGGGGCCACAGCTATCCCATTTTCTCCCTTCAATAAGCGGTTTCCGACTATTGATGATGATGCCTTTAACTTCTTCCAACAAGTTATCATCACAGCAGCGGAAGCTTGCATTCCGCAATCTTCCGCAGGTAGGCGTTCTGGCAACCCCTTGGCGGTCCCAAGAGTGTGCACAAGCTAACCGGAAGAAAAACTCTACAGGCAATACAAAAGGACCAGCACCACCTCAAACATGATTATCTTTAAAGCAGCTGCTGCGAGATCTCGCCGAATTAATCGCCAAACACCCAAAACAATATTTTCGAACTTATACTTCGACCATTAACCCACAACTCCTTTCTTTCATGGAAGGTTGCACAGAAAATATCTTGCTGCTCCAACAACTTCTCACCCACAATCCTTCGTTACTGGGCCTGTTATATAAATCGATACGATCTCTTGCTCCAAAACGAAGTCTCTTATTAGTCTTAGTTACAGTTTTCTAGCTACTCGAGCTCTTTCCGCTATCCCGAAGCCTTTCAAAAATTGAGAATTAACACTGCAGCCAGACTTCTCAACAGCGAAAGGAAAAGATCATACCTATAACCGTCTTCTCAAAACTTACAGAATATCAAACTTTCATAATGCGTCCGACATTTTCACCTTTCTGCATCAGCGTTCCTCGCTGGCTGTATAACAGAATCTGGATTGAATCCTCTTTTCCATCAATTTGGACTACAGCTTTTGTACTCCTATTACCAAACCTGGGAAAGATCCGAAGTTGGCGAACAACCAAAGATCAATTTCGCTGACCTGTCATATTTGCAAATTAATGAAGAAAATGGTTTCAGGCCGCCTTCTCCCGGTTTTGGAGTCTCCAGGCTTTTTTCAAACTTCCAGTTTTGTTTCAGCAAAATCAGTTCAACCGTGGATCCATTGTTAAAACTGGATCATGACATCCGGAAGCCCTTTCAACTGGTGGGATTTTCCTTGGTGTCTTATTTGACCTTGAAAAAACTTATGATACAACTTGGAGAGCTAGGACTGCCTTAAACTCCACCTCCGCGCGGTTCCCAAGGACAGCTCCCGCTTTTTATTAAATGCCCTAGAGATGGAAAGAATATTCATATTTGTATTCGAGAATATTCGCATTCTAAAAGCTTATCCGAATATTAAACGAATATTTTATATTATAGCAAAAGTCATTTGCCACGTTACTAGAGTTGTCACCTAGATATCATTCATCATCAGTTAAATCCCTGTTTAAACTCAGTTTGTTTATATTATAGCTTGTGTAGTGAAGGTTATCGGTGAAATTTTGTGTTGCGCACTATTCAAACTAGAATAATTATAATAAATGGCAAATATATCTAGTTTGGTCTGGGATTATTTCAATGTCATATCCGAAGAAAAGGATAAGTGCAACTTTGTAGCATAAATTACTCCCGATGCGTGGAAGTTAGGGTCAAGCTTTTCAGAAACCATCTAAAAATTAAACATTTTGAAGAGTTCAAACGAATGTTTGAAAAGGTTTAAAAGAAAATCGAAAGCTGAAGATATCACCAACGCTCTGTAAAAGGTAAGCAACTCTCGAAATGTTTCGAGAAAAAATACGGAATGCCAAACGATGTAGAAGTATGAGCAGATACAAAAAGTAATAGCAGCAGATGATTGTATTAGATAAGAATCCATCCAGGTTTGATGCTCTTCTGTTCTATCACGCCACTTGCTCTGGATAAAAGGTGTTCGACAGGGCAGTGTATTACTATTTGCTCTTGGATTCAATGATAGACATCGATACTTCTATCCCAGCGACGGTCAATTCTTTCTCTCTACGTTGACCTGGCGCTATATATATTGCCGGTGCCAGGATGCCATTTCTTGAACGGCAACTTTACTAGCCTTTTGAGAATATTTCATGAACAATGGGGTAATTCCCATGGCACCACTTTCACCTTCACAAACACTTCATCAGTATTTCTTTTAAAAATAAATCGAAGCAACCGGTAGCCTCCCGCGGACCTAACCTTACATGGTTCGCCCATTCCTGTAACTTGCAAGTTAACTTTCTAGACTCATTCTAGATGACCACTTTACACACCCGCACATTAAATTCCTGAAAACGACTCATCTCGCCTCAAAAATCTTGGTGCTGATCGCCCTAATTACGGATTAATTACTGATTACGGCTGCGTATGGTCAGCGACTCCCACACTCTACTACATCTGTTAGATCCCTTATCCAAAACCGAGACGATACTCGGGTGAACCCTTTTAGTTGAATCGATAAATGCCAATTTTCGAAGCTGAATTATACCACAAAGTAATGTTATCTTCGCTTCCAAACCCCAATACCATGTGCTTTAGCACCAATTTGCGAGAACTTCCTCAGAATTCTTACTGGCCATTTGCGAATGCCATTTATAACATTCTTAACTTCAACATCCCTTTGCAAGATGCTGGTGTTCTTACCATGAAAGGTATACACCTTGGCTATTCCCACCATTTGCCTGGTCTTGACCCCTCTCAACAAATCTAGCTACCCTGTTAAAGGAATCATTCCAGATTTCCAGTCTCATTCCGCGGTTCGGTCGATCAACTCGTTTTAGCATTACCGATGGATGTCCGAACAGGGGAACAAGTGTAGCGCATTCGCGGCCTTTTCCCTGACCGCAACCTCCCATCACGCCATTTTCGCTTGGCATAAAATAATGGCAATAATGATTTCCCTTTCGAATCTTATTCCTTAACCCATTAACGCCAATGTCCCATTTTTGGAACGCAGTTTTATACATGCTTGAATTTAATTACGCCAAAAAATTTAGTACTTTTTTGTTTTCAGTAGCAAGACTATAACCCATTTCAAGTATTCAGCACAAAATAATTATATATTTTTAAGTATCTTTGAAATTATATGTCACTAAAGTTGCCAGATTTTCGGTTAAAACACAATCAGTAACGTATACGCTCCCAGTACGCTGCTTACAGTGACGAGGTGTTTGTATGTTATTCTCTTCATTAGTCATAAAGGAACACGAAGATTCCGTAAAAGGACCAAAAAAAATTTCTACGTAAGCAATATAACCTATTTATTTTGCCGTCCCATTTTTGGGATATTAGCTTTATTGGTCTCATGAAAGTAATTAAATCAGACTATTTTGCTAAATATGTCTATCTTCTTCTATATATATATATATATATATAGTTAGATATATATATAAGTATATGGATATATATATATATATATATATATATATATATAGAAGTATATATATATATATATTATATATATATATATATATTATATATATGTATTATGTATATATGTTATATTTATATATATAGAGAGAGAGAGAGAGAGAGAGACCGAGAAAGAATTTTTACTATTCACTCTTTTTTTGTTTGTTGCTTAGTTGGCATTTCAATCTTTCTTATATATATATATATATATATATATATATATATATATATATATATATATATATATATATCTATATATAAGTATTATTATATATATATTTATATATATATATATATATATATATATATATATATAAGGCCTGATTTCAATCAGAGTGCACAGAGTGGCATGGCAAAGGCCCGGGTTCGATCGCTAGCCCGGATTCTAGTTAGAAATACCTAAAATAGGCGAGTCTCGTGGTTATAAAAAAATTGGTGAAATTAGTGAGAGTTTGTTGAGAGGAGACCGTCCGCACAGGCGGACGATGTCAATGACGCCTCTCGAACGCAGGCAAGCAACACTGATCCGCGTAGGCAGGCAGTCGAAGATAGCTGCTGGACAGCTGCTGCCCGCGTATGTGGGGGTAAAGGTAAGTTAATATCCCGTGTGCGGTGTCCTCACTCTGCCTCATCAGGGCGAAGTGGGGACTACTGCACGTATCGCCAATGTCACGCGTTTCTCTGCATTCAGGAATGGTCCAGAGCCAAGACCGTGGGGTTAGTGACGGGATAGGAATCTCACATACACCTGCCGTTGCTTAGGCGGTTCGAGGATCGCCTCTCCAGGCAAAGTTCGCTACATGCTGCAGCCGAATTTGGCGGCGTCAACATGTCCCTCTCACCCGTCTTTTCGCAGGTATCCCGCGATTTGGGTGTCGAAGGCATACTGTTACGTCCCCTCTACACATAACGAACTCTCGACTTGGAAATGTAAGCTGCAGCGAAGAGAAATCGCCTCTGCTAGGGCGGCTTTCTCTGACCTAAAGCCGAAAACTGAAATCAAGAGCTCAGGGTCCAGGAGCGATCGGTGCAGCCTAGGAAAATTTAATTTTTTCCGCCTCTTGGGACGAAAAAAATAGACCTTTTCGTTTGGACCTCGCTTGGGAACATAGGGTTTCCACTGGGTGGAGTGTTATCTCGAGGGGCTGCAACTCCAAGCCGCCTAAAAAATATTTCCGAGGAGAGCTGACCCCAAGATAAACCTTTTACTCGAGTGACATGTTGGCCCTTCCAGACGAGAAGAGAGAGACCGTCCGCTCAGGTGGACGATGTCAATGACGCTTCTCGAACGCAGGCAAAACCCACAACACTCCAAAAAAACATAGAAAGGAAGAGTAAATGAAGAAATCAGGTTCGAGACATGAAAATCAAATCGATACGGATTTTCGGTTCCCGAACTCCGAAGGCTGTTATTAAAATACGAAACCAATTTTTTAGATGGTCATGTTCCATTTCACGATGCGTGTTTTCAGAGATTCCATACAAATTATATATATATATATATATATATATATATATATATATATATATATATATATATATATATATATATATATATATATATATATATATATATATATATATGTGTTTTATATATATATATATATATATATATATATATATATATATATATACTGTTATAAATAAGAATTTTATATTTTATTCATTACTTTGAAGAAAATAAAACAATTTCAAATAATGCACACGTTTTTCTTCCTTTTGAGTATTTTCGTGAATAGTGGCCAATGTCCCAAAAATGGGACGGTCGTTTTTGAGTACAAGCCCTTGGAGAATCTTAATGAAATTAACCGAGAAGTCATCTAAGGCCTATAGAAGATAAGAACAAGTGTCATATCATTAAAAAAAATAGCAGCCGAATTATGGCCGTTAATGGGTTAACCAAGACCACGCTTGTGTTATCAGATTCGCTAAGCACCCTATTCTAAAAACAATGGTATCTGCTGTACAACAATTTCTTCGACTGCTCCACTATCGCAAGAAACTAATCATACTATGTTGGACCCCACTCAATACGTACGGGTAACTGGCAAACGAAATCGCTTTTCGACATATTCCAAAATGGTTGCTTCTTTTCATGTAGGGTGTTCTAGGTACCCTCCCATGTGATGCCATTCGACAAGGAATTTTTCTTGTCTTCAAGAACGGAATGTTTATTATAATATATTTTATGTAATATTTGGACCATTTATAATGTAAAGACATAGTTTTAGTTTCTATTTTGGCCCCTTCTCTGTGGGTCATGGAGGGTTATATATATATATATATATATATATATATATATATATATATATATATATATATATATTATTATATATATATTTATATATATATATATATTTTCTTCATCTACCTTTTAGTCTCCAAGACCGGGGATAAGGTGCGTACATGCATCGGAAAAGAAAAGCACTAGAAGAATATGACAAAAGTCGCAAACCCCGCCATTCTCTCCTATTATGCACCCTTTATTCTCGCTTCTGCCAAACTCCCATTCTTTCCTTCAGACACTCTTTTCACTGACTCAATCCGCTTTTTCTTCGGTCTCTCCCAGTCTGTCGGTTCCCAACACACTCACCACTATACATTTCCTCCGCTTAACCAACCGACTATCATTCATCCTTTCCACATGACCAAACCATCTCAACACTTTCATTTATTCTCTCGTTTACCCCTTTCTTCACACCACACAACTTTCTAATAAGTTCATTCTCATTTTATCCAATTATTTTCACACCTAGCACGCCCCCATAAGCAGCAGCAGCAGCAGTAGTAGCAGAGCAAGAGCAGCAGCAGCAGCAGCAGCAGTATATAGGCAGCAGTGGAACAATTTAGTGTAGTATATATATATATATATAGTATAATATAATATAATATATATATATGGTTATATATATATATGTTGTGTGGTTGTGAGTGAGGACAGTCCTCAGTGTGAAGTTATGTTAGATGGTGAGCAGCTGGAACAAGTGTCTGAGTTTAAATATTTAGGGTATGTGTTGGATGAGAAGGGAACGGATGATGCAGAGTGTAGTAGGAAAGTTGTGAATGGCAGGAAGGTGGCTGGTGCAATTAAATCGTTGGTGAATGTAAAGGGACCTTAAGTCTTGAGTGCGCTAGAGCCTAAGCATGAGGGCATGTTGTTACCTGTTATTGTATGGTAGTGAGACTATGGTCTGGAATAAGAAGTATAGATCTAAAGTTCAATGTGTTCAGATGGACAATCTTAGGGGCATGCTAGGTGTGAAAAGAATTAATAAAGTGAGGAATGAACATATTAGAGAGTCGTGTGGTGTGAAGAAAGGGGTAAATGAGAGAATAAATGAAAGTATGTTGAGATGGTTCGGTCATGTGGAAAGGATGAATGAAAGTCGGTTGGTTAAGCGGATGTATAGTGGAGAGTGTGTTGGGAACCGACCGGCTGGGAGACCGAAGAGAAAGTGGATTGAGTCGGTGAACGAATGTCTGAAGGAGAGAAATGTGAGTTTGGCAGAGGCGAGAATAAAGGTGCGTGATAGGAGAGAATGGCGGGGTTTTGTATGGGGGCATGGTTGTGGCCCTCACACCTGGGCAAGGGATGAACCCTTACAATGACGATTTACCATAGTGAGGGTCCTTCGCGCGGTCCCCTGATGCTCTAGGGTGGATTTTCTGTCTGTGACGAGCTCTCACTAATGGTACAGAGGGGGCGTAAGGCTGGGCTTTCTTCGACGTTTGTCATGTTCTCCTACTGCTTTTCCTTTCCGGACAGCACCTTACCCCCAATCTTGGGCAAAGAGGAAGGTGAAGAAAGAAAGAAAGAAAGATATATATATATATATAGGGTATATATATATATATATATATATATATATATATATATATATATATACAAGTATATATATATATATAGCAGTGAGCAGGTTATATATATATATATATATATGATGTTATATATATATATATATAGATATATCTCTCTCTCTCTGTATAGATATATCTAGGGTTATATATATATATATATATATATATATATATATATATATATATATATATATATATATATATATATATATATATATATATATATATATATATATATATATATATATATATATATAAACCACAAAGAAAACTAAAACCAGGCTAGCTTTTCGAGAAAGCAATTGCTTCTCCTCTTACTGTCCATAGAGGTAGCTGGGTTTAGGACCCACTACTAATTTATACCCTAGAAATGCTCATGCATGCCTCGGATTTGCGGCGCATGTTTGAGCACCCCACCCCCAGTTATGGGTAAGAAAGGGAAAGATGGAAATTAAAGCTTGTCAGTATATCAAATATTAAAACTTTTTTAATAATTAAAACACACACTAGCACTCATGTAAAAAAAACTTAGAGGAACACGCAAATAGGTCTTCAAACATCGAAATCTAAAAATATTTATAGTTTCATAATACAAGTTCCCTAACATTTTCTCAAATTATAGATTTTTGAAGTCAACAATTTCATGTAACTTTCTGTAAATTCTATTAAACATTTTGAAAAAATTTATTTCATTTTTAAAACTTATTTGCAGCCAGTTGCCTTTAAAACTAAACTACCATAATTAAAGATCTTGAGGAAAATGAAAAAATAAAAAAGGGGAAAGCTAAAAGTTATTAAACAAAATAAAACAATTTCTATAATTAAAAAATGCATATCGATACTATGAATAAATATTTCATTTCTAAAAGTCGAAATATTAGATTCAATATTGGATGTAAAACGAAGAGTTATTAGAAATTTTATTACAAAATGTCTCAATCGGGTTTGAATAATTGTATATTAATTAACACTGGGAATGTAACTTAAAATAACAAGATTTGGTTTTATATTTCTAAATTTCAACTTTATATATTTAAATGAAGCAATGAAATAACCTTTTACAGGTCTTCGTCATCCTCAGGCAAAGCGGTGCTTGAGGCTTCTCTCAGATCATTTTCAATTTGTTGTTGCCAATGAGGATCCATCTGAACTTCAGGAGGCAAAAGGGCAGGCACAGCAACAAATTCAAGGTTCGGATCACCAATTAATTTTCTGGCAAGCCATAAGAAGGGTTTCTCGAAATTATAATTGGATTTTGCAGAAATATCGTAGTACTGAAAAAAAAAAAAAAATTACCAATTTTTTAGAAACCTTCACAACCTATATAAATAAACCATTAACTACACTATCTACTCGTCGAAGTAAAATTATTAATATTAATTTGCACGTTCAACGCTATCTTTCTATAGAGCCCTTTATATAGTATAGCCATACTCTATTTACATAATATATAATTTAAAGAAAAAATACACAACTAAGGTTATTGCACACTTTACCTGAAGATTTTTCTTCCTATGGAAAATAATAGACTTTGCCTTTACTTTTCTATCTTTTACATCAACTTTATTACCGCAGAGAACAATGGGAATATTTTCACAAACTCTGACTAAATCTCTGTGCCAGTTAGGAACATTTTTGTAAGTGACTCGCGACGTTACATCAAACAAAATAATTGCACAGTTGGCTTGAATATAATAACCGTCTCGAAGACCCCCAAGTTTCTCCTGACCAGCTGTGTCCCATACATTAAACCTACAAAAGCAAGTGATTTTGAAATCAGATTATATATATATATATATATATATATATATATATATATGTAAATATATACTATATATATATATATATATATATATATATATATGATATATTAAATATATATAAATATAATAAAATAGATTAAATATATATATATAAATATATATATATATATATATATATAGTTACTATATATATATATATATATATATTATATATATATATATAATATATATAATATATATTCGGGATTCGAACACTGACTCCGCGCGCCTGACGTTAACAGTAACCGGACGGCTCTATCCACTAGGCCATCCACGTTCACAGACGAATTTTAATTTTGCCCCCCGGAAGATAAAACTCAACTGCTACGCGGAAGATGAACCAGCCATCCTCTCGCTAAGAGTGTGGCGATCAATCTCTTCGTCAAGAGGCGTTTCATATATATATATATATAATATATAATATATATATATATATATATATTATATAGTATAATATATATATAATTATTATTTATATAAATATTTATATATATATATTATATTAATAATAAATATATATATATATATATATATATAATTAGAGTTTAGCGGATGGTGATTTTGTCACCAATGAAGTCCCTTACTTTTAATAGCAGTATTTACCACAGCTTTCATCGTTGCAACTAGAGGAATCCCGCCTGACAAACAAATTTATGAGTTTTTAGTCTTAGTTACCTCTTCAAACGGTTTAAGAAGATTAATATATATAAAATCGCATTATCATCAACCTGTCAGGCTTGTACCTTTGGTTGTTCGAAGAGTAAAGGAAAACGCTTCATATTTTCCCATCCGGACGCATTTTGAAAGCCCGATGCGCATTCGCTTGACAGCTTGCGTTACAGAAATTGGAGGAATCATTTAGTCTCAATTCATAAATGAATACTATCCACTATCCGCAAAAAAAATCATGCGGATGCAGATATCCGCTACCTCTAATATATAATTATATATTAAATTATATATATATTATATTATATAATAGTATAAAATTATATATAATATATATATTATTATATATAGTAGAATATATAATATATATATATATTATATATATAATATATATATATTACATATATATATATAATATATTAATAATATATAATATTATAATTATATATATATATATAATATATATATATATATATATATATATATATAATATAATTATAATATATATATATATTATAATAACTTATATATATAGAGAAGGCGACTAAGGGACGGTGTAGTTGGGTTGGCTGCCCACTACCACCTAGCTCTTCTAGGAATGCTGATGCATGCCTCGGAGATGGTCGTGATCGCCGTAAACGGGACCTTCTAATTTTCGGCGAAATTGTATGAATCGTATGGTACATGGAATGTCAGAGGATAAATGTGAGGAGAAGAGAGAGAGGTGAGGATGATTCTAGAAAGACAAATTTGAATTGCTCGCTGTGACTGAAACCAAGATGAAAGGAAAAGTGAAATTGGAGTGGTGTGGTTTGGTGTGAAATGTGTGTGTGCTGGTGTTGAAGAGAATGAGAGAGGGAGAGAAGGAGTTGCAATTTTGAGAGTGACTTGTACAAAGCTAAGGTAGACTTTGTGTGTGTGAGTCCTAGAATTCTAATGTTAAATTTAAGTTTGAAAAGGTCAAGGCATGTGTGGTTGTGACGTATGTTCCATCTGAGGGAAACGTTGGAGAGTACGATTTTTTGAGATAATCTGAATGATCTGGATGGGTGAGTAGGAGCTTCAGATGATTGTTGTGGGACCTGAATGGTTGGATAGGTGATCAAAAAAGATATGGTATAGTTTTGGGGTGGCGGGAGAAAAATGAGAATGTAGAAAGTTGATGATTTCTGTGAAAGAGAGAGGTATGTGTGTAAGTAATTACTTCTTTAAACACAGGTATCCATAAGTTATACTAGAGTTGGTGTAGGTAGAGATGGTATCGAGTGAAAAGTATGATTGATTTTGTGGTGGTGAAGAAGGAGATGTTGAAAGCTATGTGGGGATTTAAATTGAGGGGTTTAGGAATGGGAGTATCGGATCATTATGTTGTTCTATGTAAAATTAAGTTAGTGGGGCTTGGATGAGAGGAAGGTGATACGAAAGGAGTAGGTAAATTAAGAGTGAGAAGTTAAGTGAGCCAGACAATAAGGATAAGTAGTAAGAACGCTCGCAAGTAAATCGGTGAATGTGAACAAGTTTTGATACTGAAAAAATCTGGGGCAAATGAAGGAAAGCAATGTTAGTAGGTGCAAAGGAAGTGTTGGATGTGCTAAGTAGGAAGTAAGAATGTTAACAGCGAATGGAGGAATGAAGAGAAAGCGGTTAAAAGTAAAAGAAGCGTGGTTGAATGTACTAAAGCAAATGATGAAGTTTCAAAAGAAAGATGCTTGGAATTATATAAAGAGGAAAAAAGAAATACTAGAAAGTGCATACTTAGGAGAAACAGAGGTAAATAACAGTTGGAAGGAGGATTATGAATGAGACGTACAGGAATAGAAGCTCTTCTGAAGGAAGCGCGAAAGGGTTAAAAATGAGAATAAGGGGAATTGGACTATAGAAATAATTGATATAGGATGGTGCTTGAACTAATGAATGGATGTAGGAAGTGTGGAAAGAAAACACTTCAAAAAATCTGCACAATATTAACAGTAATGATGACGTGTTAGTGAATGTGTGTTGATGGTGCAAGAATGAATAGTATTTTTGGGATGAGGTATTTAGTAAGGAGAGGGTAATGGGTAGGGTGAGAAAGTTGAAGAATGTAAATCTGCAGGTATAGATGAAATTACTAGTGAAATGATCAGAGCGGAGGCGAGATGGTGATTGATTGGATTTGGAAGTGTGTAATAAAGGCGTTTATGGAGGGCTATGTTCCAAAGGAGTGGGAGGAGAGCCGTAATTGAGTACCCTTGTATAAGGTAAGGGAGAAGAAAAGGGGAACTGTAGAAATATAGGGGAATAAGTTATGAGTAGTGTTTAGGGAAGGTATATGCTGTATTTGGTCGAAAGAGTGCGTCGAGTGACTGAGGGACTGATTGGTTGAAGAACAAGGTGCGTTTAGGTAGAGGAGAGGATGTGTGATCAAATCTTTACATTGAAACAAGATTTAGAAATGAGGGAGAAGAAGAATAAAGTATATTTAGGTTTTATGAATTTACAACAGGCGTATGATAGAGTTAATAGGAAGCTTTATGGCAGGTATATGATATATGGTGTTGGTGGAGGCTTCTGAATGGAATCAAAATATGTTATGACGATAGTGAAGCATGTGTAAGAATAAATGATTGAAAGGTGATTGGTTAGGATTAATAGTGGAGGGAGACAGGGTTGTGTTATGTCTCCTTGGCAATCCAATTTGTAAATGGATGGGTTCGGTTATGAAAGAATTCGAGGTGGCGATGGCAGGAATGGTGTTAGAATGATGAGAATGGAGATGAGTGGAGGGGACCCTACCTATTAATATGCGGATGATTTGGTTTCTGTGTGTGCCGAATCTGAAGAGAGTTTGAGAGGATTGTAGAGAGATTGCAGGGTATGAAAAGGAGGGGTTTGAAGTAAACGTAGATAAGGAGTAAGTTGATGGTTGTGAGTGAGGACAGTCCTCAGCTGTGAAGTTAGTTAGATGGTGAGCAGCTGGAGCAAGTGTCTGAGTTTAAATATTAGGGTATGTGTTGGATAGAATGGGAACGGGATGATGCAGGTGTAGTAGGAAAGTTGTGAATGCAGGAAGGTTGGTGCAATTAAATCGTGGTGAATGTAAAGGACTAAAGTCTGAGTGCGCTAGAGTCTTACATGAGGGCATGTTGTTACCTTATGAGTCAGGTATGAGACTATGGTCTGGAATAAGAAATATAGACTAAAGTTCAATGTGTCAGATGGACAATCTTAGAGGCATGCTAGGTGTGAGAAGAATTAATAAAATGAGGAATAACGTATTAGAGAGTGTGTGTGGTGTGAGAAAGGGCGTAAATTGAGAGAATAAATGAAAGTTATGTTGAGATGGTTTGGTCGCGTGGAAAAGATGAATGAGAGTCGGTTGGCTAAGCGATGTATAGTGGAGAGTGTGTGGGAACGACCGCGCTGGGAGACCAAAGAGAGAAAAGTGGATTGAGTCGGTGATACGAATGTCTGAAGGAGAGAAATGTGAGTTTGGCAGAGGCGAGAATAAAGGTGCTATTGATAGGAGAAGAATGGCGGGTTTAGTATGGGTGGTTGTTGGCCCACCTGGCCAAAGGTAATGAACCCTTACATTGACATTTACCAAGTGAGGGTCCGTCGCGGTCCCATGAAGCGTTAGGGTGGATTTTCTGTCTGTGACGAGCTTTCACTAGATTAAGGTATAGAGGGGGCGTAAGGCTGGGCTTGTCTTTTACGACATTTGTCAAACTCTGCCTACTGCTTTTCTTTTACGATGCTTGTAGCGCTCCTTACTCCCAATCTGGGAAAAAAAGGTAGGTGAAGAAAGAAAAAATATATATATATATATAATATATATAATATATATACTAATATATATATATATATATATATAAAATATAATATATATATAATATATTATATATAATATATATAACTACATATATATAACTCTATATATATATATATATATATATATAATAATATATATATATATATATATATGGTACTTTCGTGACTGATGAAATGGAATGTAATTGAGATGCGTGTGGAGGGAAACTTAGAAAATCTGAATAACATTGGCAGTAAAGAAGGTGATTGTGAATGTGTGTGGGTTTGATGATACAAGAAGGAATATTTATTTTGGGGGATGACGTAATTAGTATGGGAGGTAATAAGTAGAGTGAAAGTTGAAGAATGGTAAATCCGCTGGTGTAGATGGAACTACTGTTAAAATGAAGAATAGAGGAGAGATAGTGATTGACTGATTACGGAAATTGTGTTACAAAGCATTTATGGAGGGTATAGTTCCGGAAGATTGGAGGAGAGCAGTAATAATACCCTTGTATAAGGGTAAAGGAGATGAGGAAATGTGGGGTTCATCTCCTGGGTCAGACCCACAACCATACCCCCCTCACAAATCCCCGAAATTGACTCATATTATGCACCTTTCATGTCACCTCTGCCAAACTCGCATTAATTTCGCTCAGATACTCCTTTACAAGCCTATCAATTTCCAGCACTCACCACTATACATCATCTTTGCCAACCGACTATCATCCATTCTTTCCATATGACCAAACCATATTAACACACTTGTTTATTCTCATTTATGCCTTCACACCACACAACTCCATAATGTGATAATTCCTCATTTTATCAATTTTTCTCACGCCTAACACGACCCAAAAATTGTCCTTCTGAATAGATTGTACCTTAAGTCTATACCATTTATTCAACACCATAGTTGAACTACTATATATTAACACCGTAACAATATACCTACATGAAAAACCCTAACACATTCAATACTTAAGTCCCTTTGTATTCAGCAAGGATTTAATTGCACCAGCCACGTTCCTGCTACACACTGCATCATCCGTTCCCTTATCATCCAACAGATATCCTAAATATTTAAACTCTGAAACTTGTTGCAACTACTCACCATCGAACATGACTTCACACCACGGATTCCCTTCACTCACGACCATAACATTACTCATATCTACATTTACTTTCAAACCTTTCAACCAATCCTTAAACTCTGCAGATTCGTCACACAAAACCAAATCAGCGGGCAATAAGCTGGGACTCCTCTATTCTAACACCTTCCCCTACCTCTAATTCTTTCATCACCCAACATCCATATACAAATTAAATAACCAAGGAGACGTAACACATACCTGTCTCACTCCACTATTGATATTAAACCACTTTAAACTCCATTTATTCTTAAACACGCTTCACAATCCTCATAAAACTTTTGATTCCATTCAGAAGCCTACCACCATCATCATGTATTACTAACACCTGCAATAGACCTTCCTATCAATCCTCTCATACGCATGTTGCAAGTCCATAAAACAAATACAATTTATTCTTCTCATTTTATGAATCATTTGTCTCAATGTGAAAATTTTATCTACCCATCCTTAACCACTTCTAACTGCACCTTGTTCTTTACCAATCAGTCACTCGACGCACTATTTCAACCAAAATACCAGCATATAACTTCCCTACAACTCAATAAACTAATTCCCCTATAGTTCTCCTTACCCTTATATAAGGGTACTATTATTGCTCTCCTCCAATTCATTGGAACTTTACCCTCCATAAACGCTGTTGCAACAACAACTTCCATAACCAGTCAATCGCAATCTTTCCCCAATTCTTTATCATTTCACCGGTAATTTTATCTATACCTGATGATTTACCATTTATCAACTTTCTACTAATTACCTCATCCCTAAAATACCTATTCTTTCACAATCAAACCTACACACATTAACTATCACCTCTTCATTACCGCTAAAATATGCAGATTTTTTAAGTGCTCCCTCCCCACTCTCCTCGTATTAATTTCATCAGTAACGAAAATACCATCCTTTTTCATAATTCTGTGAAAATTCCCTTTATTCTCTTTCAAAACCTTTTGTACTTCCTTCCAGATGAGCTTCCCGTTCGCTTGTAAAGTCTCCATTTATCCTCTTTACAAACTTAATTTACCTCTTTTTTTTCTTTCAATGTACGGGACATTTAGTTGTTCTTTATTCCTCCTTATATAATCCCAGACACCTATATTTTGAGACCTCATCAATGGCTTTTAGGACATTGAACCACACTTCTTTTTAACTGCTCGCATCAACTCTTCATTTCACCACTCACTATTGACATTTTTACTTCCTACTAAATTTAGCATATCCACATACTTCTCTTGCACTACTAACAAAGGCTTCCTTCATTTTCGTCCAGATTAGTTCAGTTTCATCTCACACATTCAACCGATTTATTTTCAAGTGCTCTCATACTTTTAATTACAACCTTGTTCACTAACTTCACACCTTTAATCCTTCCCTATCTTTCCTCTCCATATGTGTCCCCACTAACAACTTATATCATACATAGAACATGATGATGATCTGATATTTCCCTCCCCAACTCCCTCACTGATTTAACGTCCATCTATTTCAACAATCAACAAACCAATCATACATTTCGCTTCAATACCATCTCTGCTAATGATGCACCCAAGATCCAGCTTTGGCCTTTTTGCAACTCTTCGGCTCTGGCAGGATACCTATGTGTAGCCAAAACTAATAATTACTTTTAATAAAATTGAAATTTTACTTTGCAGAAAAGGAAGCAATATAATAGAAATGACATTTGCATAATTAACATTAAAAAAAAAAAAAATCAAATTAAAAAATGGTTAAAAAATAATTAATTTATATTTCTTTGGGACTATATATATATATATATATATATATATATATATATATATAATATATATATATTATACTATAATATATATATATATATATATATTATATATATATATATATATATTATATAATTATATCTATATAATATTATATATATATATATATATATATAAAATATATATATATATATAGTATCATATATTAAAGGGATGTAACAATGACGAGATTGCCATAGTGATTGTCGGTCGCGGTCCTGTGAAGCTCTAGGGTGGATTTTCTGACTGCGAAGAGTTCTCACTAAAAGGAATAAAGGTAAGGCTGGACCTTTTTTTCCGGCTTGCATTATTTTCTTCTACTACTGTTTCCGGTGCATGTTGCGCACCTTACCCCCCCAGTCTTGGTGGTGGTGGTGGTGATGATGATATATATAATATTGGGAATTTCTAAAATAATCAGTTGGTAATGCTATAGATTAATAAAAAAAAAAACAACTATCAAGTCATGGAAAGTATGCTAATCAGCATAAAGATAGAAAAATTGGTTAAAAGTCATTAAAGCTAAGAAAACGAGTAATTTATTTTTAAATATTCTTCAGGTGAGAGTTCGGGAACATCGTCTCTTAGTTGAAAACTAAAGGATGAACTTCAAACACCAAGAGTTGCAACATACTTCTTTTCAAATTCTCCAGTTAAATGTCTTTTGACAAAAGTTGTCTTTCCTGTGCCTCCATCACCAACAAGAACAAGTTTGAATGTTGGAATATCTTGCTCAGCAGCCATGATTAAAATTTAATTTTATACCTGAAACCAAAATCAATAAATCAAGTTTATAAACAAAACAAATGCATGCATTAAAATAAAAGTATGTAACAGTAGAAATGCACTTTTAAACAGTATACAAAGCAGCATACACTAAACTTATATATATATATATAATATATAATATTATAAATATATAATATATATTATTATATAATATATATATATACTATATATATATATATATGATAGTATATATATATTATATATATAATATATATATAGAATGTATATACTATATTAGATGATGTTTTTTTAGACGATATGAAAATTTTTTGCCGATTGGACATGACGATGACGATTATAAGAAGAAATTTGACGATGACGATAGCCCAGATGGACGATTATATTGAAAAAATATAATTGAAAAAAAAATTCTCTCTCTCTCTCTCTCTCTCTATATTATACTATATATATATAAATATATATATATATATATAATATATATATACTATATATATAATATATATATATAAGTATACAAGGCTGTAGACAGGGGGGTCAGGAGTTCAACCCTCCGAAATTATTTAAGCGATCAAAATTTTTGATTGCTTAAGTAATAATAATAATAATAATAATTAATAATAATTAATAATAATAATAATAATAATAATAATAATAATAAGAATAATAATAATAAATAATTTTTATAAATAATAATTACATAAATAAATAATAATAATAACAATTAATTAATAATAATTATAATAATAATAATATAAAAATAATAATAATAATAAATAATAATTAATGAATATGAAAAGTATTTATTAATGGCAAATGAGGAGACATGTTTGTGGTCCGAACGATTTCTTAGGTGGCAAGTCCGCTGTTCTTCATAATCATGCTGATAAATATTTAGACCCAGGGACTTAAATGTAAGTTTCCAAGTTTGCAGTTGATAGCAAATTGGCTACCTCAGAATAATGATGGATTGTATATAAATAATTTAAAAGGAATAAGGAGGGAAGCTGTAACGTTGATGGCGACTAGCAAGCTGCACTCCTTCTTCAACGAAATCTTTCTCTCCTCATAAACAATGGTTCAATTGTGCTTGTTATCTGGCCATTCAGGCAGAGACAGTGCGTATCGGGGTTGGAAAAATTCTCGTTTTCCAATCTACTCTCGCCAATTTTCATTCAGCTAGAAATCGTGCAGGGGATATCTTCGACGAGCAAAGCGGGCTTCATCAAACGAAATGCGTTGACCTTCTTGTTCTCCTACTGACAAAATCTTTCTGGCCTTGCCAAAAACATCTCTAGCAGCTTCTGTAAATCTCCCTTTCATGTTCTGTTGCCAACTGAAAAGGCCAATCTCTTAGGCCTCCTTTTTCCCTCTAATTCAACCCTAGACGATTCTGGCATATCTCTTCCTCCTTCTCCTCTTCAGGTGTCCTAGTCTTACCTGTGAATTGCATTTGATCGGGTGCCATATGCTCCTGAAATCTATTGAAGGAGAGAAGACGGGTGGCCCAGAGCATTCCTCCCCAAGTTTTTAGGGAGTGCCTCCGTGCTATCCCCGCCCCTCGTTCGAACTATACTCTCTATGTCTCAATTAACTGCATTCCTCAGTGTTGGAAGCTCGCCACATGTCCAACCTATTCCAGAAAAAGGAAGCCGTGATCCTTTAAACTATCGCGCTATAGCTCTCACTTGTATTCTATCTAAGATCTTTGAAACCCTTCTCAACTGTTCACTTCTTATCTGGAAACTCATTCCTTCTTTCCGATAGCCAGTACGCTTTCAGCGCTCGAGGTTCTTCTGGCGATTACTTTCCTTTTTAACGTATTTATGGTTTTCCTCCATTAGGAACTACGGGGAGACTGCGTAGGTGGCGCTGACAAATCCAAAGCATCTTGAACCGAGCTATGCACGCGTCACTGCCTCCAAGCTCCCCTCCTTTGTTTTTCCCTTCTCTTTGCTTATGTATGTCTAGCTTTAGTTCAAACTCTAAATATCGGGCTGTGTTGATGGGGCGAACTAGTTCTTCTTTTCTGTCAATGTGGTGTTCCTCAGGGGTTCTGTCTTATCTCCTACTTGTATCCTACTTTTTATAATGATCTCAACCTGCCACCATCTAAAACTCTATTCCCACTCATTATAACCGATGACGTTCGACCCTTCATTCTTCAAACTATTCAGTGCTCTTCTCTGTTACTTACTAGAATTGCTCTCGTTCTTAATTTCCTAATTTATCTCGCTGAATCGGGATTTAGAATTCCGGATGCTGGAATCGCTCAACCTTGTGAATTCAATTCTGTAAAAAGCCAACTCTGAAAATCTCCTCTCTAAAACGTTTTGCTAACTTTCCTATCTCATTTCGACGGTTAACTCTCGTCTCTCCTGTTGACCACATATAACACATCCTTGGCCTTAACATAACAAAAAAATGTCTTGAAACCTCAATCACAAACGGTTGCTAGGGCGGCCTCAAAGAAAACTGGGAGTTCTGTTTTAGACTGCGACTCTTTGTCTCTTCTCAGTTGCTCCAGCTAATAACAAGGTTCTCATCCGCCCTGTATCCGAGTACTGTTTCTCATATCGAGGGGGGGGGCTCTGGCTTCACCCGGCTTTTGGATTAGGTCAGTCAAAGGCCAAAAGCTTATAAACTCTTCTTTGGGCCTTGTATCTCTATCTATAGGCACCCCACGGCAAGTTCTCGAGGGGAACTATTATTTCTTACCACACCTTACGACTCCCTCGTAACACAAGGAGTGCTGTATCTGTGTTGATATTGGTAACTCCAGGCTAGTCGCTTTTGTGTGCTCCTCCTTTCCCGCGCACCTCTGTTTCTTGTGGAATTCTTTTCCAATCTTCTGTATTCCTGCTTGAATTTTAATCTTTCCTCACTTTTTAAAAGCCTGCGTCTGCTGCTCATCTGAGTAATTTGAGCTTAGAGGGTGAACTTTTGAGGCTTACTACACCCCCTCCTTGAATAGTGCTCATGACTTGTGAGTGGATGGGTGAAAACTGCTAAAAAAAATCTCTTAGGTGGGCAGATTGGTTAAATGAACTAAAATGCCCTACTCACCCCATGCCAGATACATCATACAGATTATCCCAGAACATATGCACTCTTCCAAAATTACCCTCAGGATGACCAGATGTCGATCTACCACACATACTTTTACTTATTCAACTAAATTTAACCTTTAGAATTTCAGCACTAGCACTCACACACAAAAAATCTAACATAGCTCGTCTACCACAAGTCACTCATCGAATTGCAAATCCTTTCTACCCCCTTCCATTCGCTTGCCACACCCAACACAAACACATGCACACCCACCACTCATTATCACCGACCATCTTTGTTTCAGTCAACAGCTAGAAAATCCAAATTTGCCACAATTATTCTAAATAGTGCGAGCACCTCTTCCTCAACATTTATTCCCTGACAATTCCATGTATCCATACGATTCAACATTTTCGCGAAGATTAGGACGTCGGATAGACGGCGATCACGACCTTGCTCTGAGTCATGCATTAGAATCTGGCAAGAAGATAAGTGGTAGTGGCCAGCCAACCACACTACCACAATCACTTAGTTGCCTTCTACGACAGGCAGGACATACGATCTCGGCAATTTTTTCGCCCCACAACATTAGGAATAATAAGGCAGTAGAGGGATGTCGTTAAGATGTTGGTCTAAGAGTAGGGATCGACATGTCGTGGTGGGTGTGGATATAAGTATGTGTATACTGATATGCTGAATAAAAGATGGTTTGTCTGATATGTTGTCTGGAGGATGAGGGTGGATATGAACGCAGAACAGAAGGCGAAACCATAGGCATGGAAGTCATACATACCTTAATCGAAAATGGTTATATAATAATATATACTATGTATATATATATATATATATTATATTATATATATTATATATATATTATAATATAATAGATAGATATATATATATTTATATATATAGTTATATTATATATATATATATATATAAATATATATAGTATTATATGAGTGTTAAATTATTATTCGCAAAATTCTTTAATATTTGTTCAATTTAATCGGCAAAATATCGGGCAGAATTGGCCGATGAAGATGACGATGACGATTGAAAAAAAAATATGCCGATTTTGGCCGAATGCACGATGACGGATGACGATTAATCGTCCCAACACTAATATATAGATAGTATTTATATATATAGTAAAATATATTATATATATATATAATTATATATATATATATATATAATTATTAAGAATATAAAAAAAAGTGGGGAAAGTTACTGTTGTTGCTGTGTAGATATATATTTAATATATATATATATATATATAGTATATATATATGTTATATATAGGCGTAGATAATATATATATATATCTAATAATATATATATATATCTATATTTTATTATATATATTATTTTATATATATATATATTAATATAAATATTATATTAGAAGACAAGGACTTTACCTAGAGAACGGCTGAAATTTTGCGTCTGTGAACTTGTTCTGATGGAAAACTTGAAGAGAATATATCCAGTCCTCTGAACCAGTGAAATTATTGTACTGCTCCACTAGCTTTCTATACAGCTCTTCTAACTGAAACGAAACTGTAGCTGATAACAATTACAACTTTTCGCATTAAACAGTATGTAGGATAGAAAAGTGATTCACCAATATTGACAGTAGTCTGTGAAACTACGATTAGTTCATAACAGAGGATGCTTAAATATATGAGCTTCTTATGGCAGTAGCCTTATCCTCGAGTAGTGATGATTAGAAGTGGTACAGAGATCACCAAAAATATTATAGATATACACAATAGACCGCTAAAATAAAAAAGAATTACAAAAATGATATAATAACTAAACACACTAGCGTAATACGACACAAGTTCTACTGCGGTGTAACCATCTCCCTTCTCAAAGTTTCACAAAAAATCATAGTGAATGGAGCAATACATCCTCGAAAGCACAGATAAAAAAATATAGGCTTTTTACTCAGTCTTCGCGATGACAGAGAGTGTTCATTGTTGCCAACTCAGTCAGGTGTGTGTTGTCACTACACACAAGAGAGGATCTCTCCATCGCTCTTCTCTAATCCACTAATGCTAAGATTCTTCGGAATTATATAATCCAACAATTACGTAAGAAGAGATAGAGTCTTATTGGTGCATCCAGTTCAGGATCTTTTACACCACAGAGACTTGAGTCTCATTAAGTCTTAAAAAATATGTGGAATTAACGTCAAGTTAATTAATTGTGACTAATGTGTCTCCTTCCATAATACTTCTGATGAAGGCATGAATGATCCTCACGTAATGAATTCTTAAGCGTTCGCCGCGCACACTCTTACGTCTGTTCATCTACACGAAAAGAGTGTAATACGACAAATGATGCTCGGAGGCCTCGTAGTATCATGTGTCGCTGTGGTAGTGTGTCGACATCTGCTCATTAACACAAATATTCTACTTTAAGAGCAGATTACATTCTAATTAGAAGTGCACACACTCTTCAATTCCATCTATATAGTTTAATCAGGCATCTCTCACTCTCTCTACTAACACTCTATTTGAGCTTTTACAGTGAGAGACCGACACAATAATTTATGATTAAAGAATAATTTACTTCTAGTGCACAATTTCTTGTTTTCTTTCATATAATCCAATTTCCAACATCTTGGCGTCGAGAGCACGAACCATGGAGCTGATGTACCAGTTGGTTTAAGACGAGAGATACAGAATCAACTATGGACTGATGTATTGTTCCAAATAGTCTCCTAGTCTTCACCGCACACAATAGTAGATACAACTGAGTAGGTAAGACAAATCAGCTTACTCCGATGCATAATCGAGCGAGAATGCACAAACACTAAAACGGTCTTTACACTCTTTCATGCCTATTGATAATAATAAAAAAAAAATAATAAAAATATTAAAATACATATTATTATACTATTAAACTTAGAAAGTAAAAAACATTTGTGAATCTATATATATTGTGATAATATATAACTTCTTGTGAATTTAACTTTATAGTAAATATGATGATTACTTTTACGTCAATTATTGATTAATAATATTACTATATATTATATCTAAATAATTAGTGAAGCTCATAAATACTATTATTATAAGATTGTAGTGCTATCAAATAATGTGAGCTTCAAAATCCTCATATTATCTTAGGATACTCTGTAATATAATCTCAGGCATAATCTCACATAAATTAGGGTAACGCAATTTATGTAATATTAATAAACTGTGTATAGTTGAGTTGTGATTATACTCACTGCTAAAATGTGACATATTCATGCTACCTTTCACTAATAGTTAT
This sequence comes from Trachelipus rathkii, assembly GCA_015478945.1. Taxonomy (NCBI): domain Eukaryota; kingdom Metazoa; phylum Arthropoda; class Malacostraca; order Isopoda; family Trachelipodidae; genus Trachelipus; species Trachelipus rathkii. The sequence goes on along the minus strand of JABUQX010101999.1, from coordinate 12,920 downwards.
GCACGTTTTACTTAGTACTATAAAAATTCTTTCTATAATTTGTAAGTGCACATTACTATCTTAATAATCTCTAATTAAATTTTTGTACTAGTTGATATTCTTGTGTATAATGCATAATAGCACTAACACCAATAAAGTATGAATATAAATTACTCAAAATATACTTAGATTTAGGTTGAAGGACATTTGAAAAAGTTGTATATAAAAGTTCCTCTAGTATATAGATACTCAGCAGGATACCTCAAGTTATGTTTCCAGCTTGATAACTCAATAGAACTTTTTAAAATACTTTATAAAAATAATTAGGGGTTTCCTTTAGGACATACCCACATAATATTACTATATATTATATATAGATAATATATATTATATATATAATATTATATATAATATATCATAGTATATATATATATAATAGGTTATATAATATATTTATGTGAAATTATAACTATTGTCAATATCACCTGTGTTATAAATAATCATTGCACACTAAATGAATACTTATATAAACTAATTTACACTCCGCTCACATGATGAACGCTTATTATCTCCGGAGTTTCTAGAGTCACAGAGTATTCAAAAACTAGAGCCGGATAGTGATTTTAAACTATTCCGCATCCCGCCGGATAGTGAGAAAGTTGATCTGTATCTCTCTACCTAGCTATAAAGATCATAGATATTCGTATAATATGATGATATGTATAAGTTATATATTATATATATTATTAATATATATTAAATATATTAAATATTAGCTGATTCAAGCGGTAGTGGAACTTTGAGTAACTCAATCTTTTATAAGGTATATAACTTATGTATATCTATCGTCCAATATCTTTATCTCACTTAATTACTATCTTTATTGGTAATTAATTTATATTTCATATCTTAGAAATTCTCATATAAAGGCTATTATTAATTACATTAATAAATAGTATAAGGTTATATATAACACATCTAAATAAATTAATATATTTTAAATTTATAATTAATTAAAGTTATTTATTAAATATTATTATATAATAAATATAATCATTCCTTATCAGTCAACTGACTCGTATATATAGGTGAGTAGTTATGTGAATTCTAGTGACTACTCAACTCTATGTGGAATGTGACTCTTGAATTACCATCTGTATTAATTATAACTATTACTTTTATAATTATATTATAATAAAATCAATATTATATTTAATTATATAATTTATATTATTAATATCATAATAATAAATAATTATATATAAAAATGTTATAAAACAAAAAAGTTAAATATAATTAAGCTTATTGTTTGAATATTATAATCAATACTGAAAAATATACATTATAGAAATAAAAATATAATGATTAGTGATATCGAATTAACTATCAATCTACTACTCAAAAATATGTACAATAATTAATATTAGTATTAGTATATATTAATTTTTATATTATATATATAATAATTAATATTTATTAATATATTAATTATATTATTATATTTAATACTCACTTAATATTCCCAAAATTCTTTATATAATTTAATAATAATATATTATAATACATGTAATATTAATAATAAATACTGTTCATTATAAATTAGAAATATGTCTCTGAAAGTCATTCACTGAATATAAAAATCACTCATATCACCAAATTCGCTCTACCAGAGAAGATTCCAACACTAATAGTCTATCACAGTGTAGCAGAAGGGAGTTATACGGACCAAGTAGCTACCCGTTATATATGTGTGCCATAATACTGTTTATCAGTATCGAAGAGAATATTAATCTTATTGCTCTATGTATTTTAAGTGTACAGGTAGAAAAATGATTACAATTCTGGAGTGTAATATACTCAAATCTCTAGAATAATATATTAAAATTTTCACTCATAATCCACTTAAATATTTATTTCAATTTAATATAATATAATAAGTTTAAATAACTGGTAAATAAATATTTATTTTTCTCAATAAATGATGTATTAGATTCTATAATTGTTCAAAGATAGACTAAATAATAGTAAAGGTATGACCTCAAGTAAATAAATTTACTGTTATATTTAAAAAGTAAATATATATTAATATAAATACATACTCATTCTGGTCAAAAATCACACACCTCAAGTGTGCGTCAAGAAGAAATACATTTTTGTCGGAACTTCACATATGGTAAAAGATAATTACTTATACGATTTAGTAAGCACTCACTCGGACTGTGAGTAAGGAATATGAAGTTCGGCTAATATATAGTATGAATCTAATATATTATTATAATATTTTTTTATAGTCTCATTAAGATGAGTTGCATGTTGAGCCTGAGATAGGTACGACGTCACCTCATATAAGAAGGAGACTCGGGCGCAGAGATCCTCTCACAGAGACCCTCTGATCTCTAAGTGATGACGTAGGATACGCGAGTTTTACTCTCACGGATTCTAATATAGCAACTTTAAGACTTTTTAGTATTGAATGTATTAATATTGTATACGTTTTTTTAATCTAAAATAAATATAACTGCAATTTAAGGAGGCCTCACTGCGCTCACAGATTGATGAAATAGTATAGTAAGAATGAGATTAAGAGTATAATACCAGTGACATATCATCGTAGAGTATGAGCACTCGACCGAGGCTAGTCTTATAGGGTCTCGTCGGTACCTACTCAGGAGTATATAGAATATATACATGGTAAGGTAGGGACTATTTTCCCCCTACCTATTATACAGGAGGGGTAAGGGTCTCCGGAACCCACCGCTATACTTATTTAGTATTTGAGGTTCTATATAGCTAGTATGAGGGTTCCTCCGCCTCTCCTCCCATTAACGTTGAGTTATGGAAAATACGTTCTCACCCTGTGTTTTCTGTCGGCTATTCTCACTATGTAGCCCCCTACATAACTGCCGTGTTAATTATCACCTTCATTAACATAATTAATAGATAATATATATATATATATATATATATATATATAATAATGATATTATTATTTATATTTTATATATAAATATAATATATATATATATATATATATATAATATATCATATATTAATATTAATATATATATTAATATATATATTATATATATATTAATATATATTATTTATATTTAATATATATATATATATATAAATATATATATTAATTATATATATATAATTAATATTAATACGTATTATCCACTGCTCTCCTAAATAAAAATTAATATAGTCAATATATATATTTTTATTTATTTTTTCATTTATTTTTATTTCAATATATTTACAGGATTACTACAAAAATGTATTCGATTTCTCCGCTGTAGCCTATTGTAGATTTATAAAATTGAAATTTTTTTTTTTTTTTATTTTTATATTATTTAGGCATTTTGACTCCTCTCACGAACTAAAATTTTCTACAGAGATATACGAAATGTATTACCTCCCTATATTTCCCTGCAGTATTGTAGTTTTGAGTATATTGATTTATGTGGTTTTAAAAACCAAATAAATCACAAAATATAACATTAATTTAATGTGATATTCTAAGCTAGATGTTACATTTTTATTTCGCATTTCTCACAGTATGCAGATGTAATATTGATTATTATATTCCATTATATAGTATTATGAATTAGATATATATAATTATTAATAGTATGACGTGTAATACTACATTCAATATATTAATTAATAATATATAAATATATTTTTTAATAATTTTTAAATATTTTTATATTTTTTTTAAAGTTTAATATAATTTATATTTTATAAATTATATTTATTTTTTATTTATATAATTAATATTTTTTGTATATAATTATAATATATATATATATATTTAATATATATAATATCCCAAAAAAGTAAGTGATAGATCACAAATTATAATCTAGTACAAATTAGAGATCCATCCACATAGTTTAATGATAAAGAGCGAGTTCTGTGTAAATAATAAAAAGCACACAAACGTAACCAAATCACTCACCTAACCTATAGTTAATTACATTCCTACCACACAGAAATCTAAACTGCATTTATCGTTTCACCTCTTAAATAACCGAGTTTACCTCACTCTCTAATTTTCGCGTAAATATAGATACTGTAATTGCCTGTGCGTCTAGATACTGGGATTAGATCGTGGATATGATTAAAATTTTTCTACTACTCTAATGTGATAACGTCATACTCTCTGACACAGCTGCTACCTGAATATTAAATTTAACGATCATCTGAGTATACGTAAAACTATTTTTCTCGTCTTATACGTGCATCTCTAATGTTGATCAATTGTTAAGTGTATAACATATCACACTCACACTCAACTCTAAATATTCTACTGCAAGATCACCATGTAATAGATACTCCTCTCATACAAACACGTTTTTTATTTATCGCTGAAGGTTGAATGTGTGAGAGTGAGACGCACTGACTCTACTACTATCGCATACGACGCGCGCGAAATAGTAGAGATACAAAAATCTAGAATTTGTGTTCTTACACGCCTATTTATAAATATGTATGATTCTCGATATGTATCATAAGCAATATTGTAATGTGCGGAAACGATTCACTCTCTATGTACGTGACTAGTAAACTAAGTAATCTCATAGCATCATTGAACATATGTATGAGATGCAGATGACTGGAGAGAAAGAGAGAGAGAGAGAGAGATCGTAGAGAAACTGTGTGCGCACACCGTCCAATGGAGGTGAGATTAGAGATGTGCGCTTTCAGTTAGCGAGTTCATGACTAGAACTAGTGGACATTGCTTTTAGCGAGGGAATAAGATGAACCAGACAGCAGAATATATCAGACACAGGACTCAGGTACACTGACAGAGAATATAGAAATGTACCTGTAATTTAAATAATAGAGATAATTTCACAAGAGACTCTATATACGCAACTTAATCAAGTATGAACACGCATCCTGAGAGATTAGATCTAGATAGCTTTCTAAGACACTCTCATCTCAACCTTTTTTACAATTAATATAGAATACCTGAAATACCTCCTCTGCAGATGAGACCAATAAAGATGAGAGTAGCAATGATAGTACGATAGTTGAACAGAGGTCGCTACTCTCTCTCTTCGCAGTTCATATATGCTTTGAATACGCACGCTTGTCTACTGCTCATAAATCACGGAATATATCAACAGTGATCATTAGCAAGATACTCAACACGCTCCAGAGAGATCGAAAGGATCTCAAGTTTCAAAGCAAAGTGCCAGCTCGTTATACTCCTAAAGCTTGCGAACTCCAGCTCTCACGCGCAGAATCCATCAAAAGACCTCACCTCCTTCTAGTAGTTTATGAAGGATGCAGAAAACTAACGCAGTACAGTCCCATAACATCATTTCTAACGAAATATTATACTATCTCCGCATCAATTGGTTTAAAATAAATGTTAAATAAGATCCGTAGTATAATGTAATGTAGAAGGTATATAAATGGCTAATGTATATCTTATCTGTGACTATTATACAAATACTTCATGAGCGTTATTAATATTAGGTCAAGTACTACCCATAGATGAGATAAGAAATCGTACGTTAGCGTTTAATGATCCGGGACGGGTTATATATTAGTATATAGTAGGTGATACACCAGATATTTAATAGAGCTCTGTATCGTACTGGACCATTATGACCAACCCAATACTACTCTGTAGTAGTAATGATCTCGTTCAATACTCACTAGCTCGTCATATTTGACTCCAATTAGTAGGAAGTGAGGGCTACCATACTCTTTGATGTCACTCTCACTAGTATAAAGTTTACCGCTTACATCTACTCTATTAATTAGTATGAAAGTATAGCTGTAATTTTGTATGTACATATATCTCGTAGAATTAGTAGGCCTATAGACCCTCACTGTTACGGTTGTACTTCTTAGCTCGTGATATAAAAGAATAGGTCTCCGTTAGAACCGGTAGGCGTTCCGGGTATATTAATGTGACGCAGAAAAAGTTTAATACCCTTTTGTAGGGTAAATTCAACCGTATATATATATATATATATATAATATTATATAATATATATATATATATACAGAAGTTACAAAAATGAATCTATTCTACCTTTACTGCAGTAAAAAACCTGCATTTTCATGTTTTTATTAAAGAACAAAATATTTCCCTAAAAGAAATTTGAAAATTTAAAAACAATCTTCCATTTCTGATCATTGGGAGCAAATATTACCCTAATACTTTCAAATATCAAAACATAGAAAAGTTATCATATTTGAATCGTTATGTTGTTATTCTACAAGTTCCTAATTGCTATATGTATTTTCAGACACCCCAGATTTAAGAACCTCAAATTATATGGGTCAACTACCTTTAACCCGCTACTTAGAGATGTAATATATAAAGTAAGTATATATATATATATATATATATATATTTAGTACTCAATATCCGCTTATAATAACCTTACCCATCCACGATAGGTATATTCTATATAATATATATATATATATATATATATATATATATATTATATCATTATAATTATTATATATATAATATATATATATTATTAATATATATTATACATATTTATACAATATATAATATATATATATATATATATATATAATATATATATATATTATTATATATTAATAATATATATATATTATATATATATATATATATATATATATATATTAATATATATATATAATATATATATATATATATATATATATATATATATATATATATATATATATAATTATATATTATATATATAATATATATATATATATATATTATAATATATATATATATTATATATATTATATATATATATATATGTATATATATATATATATCAGAGGTGGGCACGTCCGCTCATTTAGTCGCTTAGTCCGCTAGTCCGGCTAGTTCCGCTTAGCCGCTAGTCCGGCTCCGGAGCGTCCACCAGAACTAGGTGCGGACTAGCGGATTAGGTGCGGAAGGACGTCAGGAAATTTAGCGCGCACTTGCACGTGCGGACAAAAAAAAGTTTCCGCCCGTTTGTTCGCACCTTTTTTAAAAATGAAAGTATATAATTACTATATAAGAATTGATTAATAAAAGTATAATAAAGAAGTATAATTTTTATTTTAAGTTTATAACTAAATTATACTTTTTAGTCTAAGACTCAGTGTTTTTTAATAATTAAACTTCCAAAACCAATCTCAACCTTCCCTTAATGGTACCTATGTAATAAATAACATTTTAAATTGATTACTACCTAAGAGTAGTTGTGCATTCTATACTCTATCTTAAATTAAATTATATTATTACTATAATAACTAGGCAATATCTAAATCAATTTTGTTTAAAACCCAAATATATATATATATTATATATATATATATATATATATATATATATAATATATATATATATATATATAATATATATATATATATATATATATATATATATATATATATATATATATATATATATATATATATTATGGCGGAGTGATATTGATATTGATATTGAATCTACCACCTAAATTGAGAGCGGCGTACGCAGACCTAGAAAAATGCTCATTTCTCGTTTATCAAGGATAGTGTAAAGTTATAGAAACCGGTGTGTGAAACTGGAATTGTCTTGAGTGTCTTCAAAAGTAAAAAGTCGAAGTAATTTTCGAGTAATTGGTTCGTGAAACTTACTGGATTTAAGTTTAGTGGAAGTAAAAGTTTAAGATCATCAATTCCCCAAAGCTGGGTAAGTTATCTTTTATTTTGGAAAGTTTAAACTAAAATTGGAAGATTTTGGCTATTTTGTTACTATATTTATGAAAACCGGTCAGAAAGTGAATAATGCGAATTAAAAGCAGGAACTAACGTTAAAATCAGGATTGAGGAGTTGAGAAGGAAAATGTAAAAAGACAGGCCGAGATATTTTTAAATTAGGTTATTGGAGACGGTTATAGGGTTGAGTTAAGGAATTGTGTTATTGAAGTGTTACGTTACTATTTCATGATTATTGGAGACGGTTATAGGGTTGAGTTAAGGTATTGTGTTATTGAAGTGTTACGTTACTATTTTAGGTTATTGGAGACGGTTATAGGGTTGAGTTAAGGAATTGTGTTTTTGAAGTATTACGTTACTATTTTATGATTAAGTTACCACTGGTTTGTGCCAAGTCGTGTCCTATTTTGTAAATATTTATAGCTAGTTACTGGATTGCCGAGTTTGTGGAAGAATAGGAAGTAAAGTTACGATGGAATTAAGACACGGAGTACAGGCAAAAGTACGAATGTAGAGTTAAAGGTTTGTTGCGCGTAGGGTTTGATTATTATTATTATTATTATTATTATTATTATTATATTATTATTATTATTATTATATTATTATTATTATTATTATTATTATTATTATTATTATTATTATTATGTTTTGACCTGTAGTTTGTGCGCAACTGTAAAGGGCCCTAGCAGATGTGTGTATATATTAGGTTAGGCTTTTAATTAATAACGTATTATTATTATTATTATATTATTATTATTATTATTATTATTATTATTATTATTATTATTATTATTATTATTATTATATTATTAATTATTATTATTATTTTAAACTGTTTACGTCTTTTAACGGTGGTGGCTTATTATTTATTATTATGTATTATTATTATTATTATTATATATATTATTATTATTATTATTATTATATTATTACTGCACTTATGTCAATATATCTGATGGAGGGTTTTCTTTCAAGGGAACTAAACCGGGAACCAACTACTGGGATTTATTTAATTGAAGCCTGACCCACCCGGAAGGATTTATTTAATTGGAACCTGGCCCCAACCCGGAAAGATTTATTTAATTGAAACCTGCCCCAACCCGGAAGGATTTATATTGGGTTTGCTTGAAACCTGGCCCCAACCCGGAGGGATTTATTAAACTGAAACCTGGCCCCAACCCGGAAGGATTTATTTAATGAAACCTGGCCCCAACCCGGAACGATTTATATTGGGGTTTTGTTGAAACCTGGCCCCAACCCCGACGGATTTATATTGGGGTTTGCTGAAACCTGGCCCCCAACCCGGAGGGATTTATTTAACTGAACCTGACCCAACCCGGAAGGATTTATTTAATGAAACCTGGCCCAACCCGGAAGGATTTATTAATTGAAACTTAGTTTTAATTTTTGATTTAATTTAATTGAAGTCTTGGCCCCCAACCCGGAAGGATTTATTTAATTGAAAACTGGCCCCAACCCGGAAGGATTATTTAACTGAAACCTGACCCCCAACCCGGAAGGATTTATATTTAATTGAAGCCTGGCCCAAACCCGGAAGGATTTATATCGGGTATTTATCTGGAGAGTGGTTCTAATTCGGACCATTTTGGATCGCTTTCACCTGGATTGGGAGGGTACCTGAGTGTACTCCCCACCTTCACCTGGATTGGGAGGGTACCTGAGTGTACTCCCCACCTTCACCTGGATTGGGAGGGTACCTGAGTGTACTCCCCACCTTCACCTGGATTGGAGGGTACTTGAGTGTACTCCCCACCTTCACCTGGATTGGGAGGGTACCTGAGTGTACTCCCCACCTTCACGGGAACTAAAGGGAAGTCTATTTACTGTTTATTTTCCCTAAGACATTAAAGTTCCCTTAACATTTGTAACTGTAATCAAGTGACCCAGTTGAGAGGGTGTAATGACTTAGTGCCCCTGTTACTTATAATAAATTCACGTGTTGTTAATATTTCAATCACGAAGTTTCTAGATAGTATACTGGTCAGTGCGTGTTGTGTGGCCGGTTGCGACTACACTGCACAGGTCATCACGCGAACCACTGATGCGTTCACTTGTAATAATCAGCTAGTTATGTTTATAGTTGAGTTATATAGTGTGTATTTCTTGTGCGAGCGATGCTATGTATATTCTGTAAAGCCTGAAGTTGAGTTATCTCTCCAATATGCACTATTCTCAGCGCGCACTCGGTATGCAATGAACTAATGTGTATTATAGATTTTATATCAGCTCTTAGTGATATTTCTCAGTGCGAGCTCAGTGGCATCACGCCATCTCGTGTTTTAGGCAATTTCAATGTGTTTTGGGGATTAGCTGATTCGGCACTTCTCTCTCTACTCTCTCACTATACGTCGAGTGTACTGCAATGGTAAATATATGCATCATATATAACGCGCCGACTCTGTGCTTCACTCTCTCGCGGCACCAGCTCCATTATTGGCGAGACGTGCCGCTGCAACCTGTATCGTATTGATCTCTCGTACGCAAAGATATCCATTAAGCTTAGCCCCTTGTGATCCGTGTGTCCGGCACAATATTTATACATCGGCGAATGTTTTATGCTACATTGTAGTAATGAGGTTACATTTGGAACCGTAAACTGAATAATAGGCCGTATTATGAATGTAAGTTACAAGATTACGTAATATCTACACTTAGGATAATATTTAGTTAAGACATCATCACTACTCAGAAAGCTTTTAACGCTCATTGTGGAACTATCTATAGCTAATTGTTACTCACGTTATAGTAGGTCAACTGACTCACTATAGAGAAGAACTTAAACTCAAATATTCTGAATGTCAGTCGAGCTGTCTCGGAAAATGTCTATAGTATATATATATATCTATCTATAGGGCAAACTCACCTTGTTCTGTCACGCAGATACGTGCATGTTATATGTTGGAAAAACCTCTGAATGCAATTACTTCTTCACGTTTAGAACTAGTAATCTATATAACCTCTCTAATAATAATGGTAGTAATTGCCTAAATCTTAATATCCTAATCATAATATTTCATACTCTATTTGAAATATGAGCGGATATTCCGTTATATCTTATAGTGTAACACCTGGTACGAGAGATTACTGGAGAGCGTACGATTAGCGCGTGTGTGAGTTGGTGAATATATTCCCTCATTAGATATTTATTATAATTTGTATTCTTTTATATTAGATAATGTAATACACATTCTGAGCACCTCAAGCACTAGCCGCCATATAGTCCAAGATATGCGGGTGACACTACATCTATGATAAAGTGTCTCTACCGTGAGAGATACCTCAGAATTCTGTGATAATTTCTCGATAACGAGCGTGTAACTCTATTGCTCTTGCGACTCTCTGTCGACTCTAGCTCAGTGTGATATCATCATGTATATAGAGACAATACAATAATTATTACTTTTCACTTAATAATTATAGTGAGGCCGCGTTATATACGTGATATACAACGACACAGATTTTAACGTAACTTCGCTGATACATATTCATATATATATTTACTCTATCGTATAAATAAACAGTGACTTTAATGATATTACTCATACTCAGTATTAATATTTTGTTAAAGATTAAAAATTAACGACGTTAACTTTCTCATAAACGGTGCCCACCTTTGTATATATATATATATATTAATATATGTTATATAATATATATATATATATATATATATATATATATAATATATATATATATATTATATATATATATATATATATATATATATATTAATATATATATATATAATATATATATATATATATATATGTATTAAGAGGTGTAGGCTGGGATAAACGCATTTCTTTGCATATTTAGAATCCGATTGCGTTTAATATCCGCATCCGCAAGCCGCATCTGCATTGACGTTTCATAAGGATAGCTTAAAGTTTTCAGCTTTAAATTAAAACAATCGTGCTTGTGCCTACGCTTATATATATATATATATATATATTATATTCATTATATATATAGTATATTATATATATATATATATATATATTATTATATATATATTATATATATATATTATAACAGTATATATATATAATATACTATATATATATAATATATTATATAATATATATTATATATATATATATCATTTATATATTATATTATATATCTATATATATTATATATTATATATATATATATTATATAATACAGTATATATATATACGTATATATATATATATAATATATATATAAATATAGTTATATATATATATATATATTATATATTATAATATATATATATATATATTATATATATATATATACCGTATAGAAGCAAGGGGACTCCATGATGACAGTAAGGCACTCCATGCTGAAGATAGATAATAGATTTCAAACTCTGCAAAACGATGACGCATGTACTCAATAGCAACTTTTTCTAATCTAGAGCAAAACAGTAATTTCTTGAACCACGTTGTTTCAGAGGTGTTGTTAAAATTACATTTAGGATGCCTTGTTGATGGAAATGCTGCTATTAAGGCAGAATATCACAGCCATAAAAAGCAAAAAGATACACAAGATCAGTGATCGTGCTCTCAATACATCTTGTAAACTGATATTGGCTGAGTCCATTCGTTCATTGGCTTCGAGCAGGATGAAGGTCTTGTTCAAGGTTTCAAGACATGTCTATCATGATCGGAAAGATACTCAAAAGAGGAAAAAGTGTGTGTGTAGATCAGAAAAGATCACTTAGATAATTGTACTTTTCCACATCTTGCAGAGAGTGGCCGTCAAGGAATTCTTAGCATGCCCTTTCACAAGTGTTACTAGTGAGCGTCTTCAGTGGTGGCAGATCTCAACCTACGACAAAAAGTGTAGTAGCAAACTTTCGTGTGAGAGGCTTCAGATGCTTTTGTTTTTGAAAATAATTTTGAGAATGGGTATTATAGTTTATAACCATTTCCAATTTAGTGGAGGCTTGGAAAGATGTTTGGTGGGTGTTGTCAAAGAGTTGGGCCACAGCGTCCTGCACTTCTGGTACACGGGGTAAGTATATATATATATATAGTATATATATTATATATATATATTATTTATATATATATATATAGATATATTATATTATATATATATAATAATATATAGTATATATATATTATATATATTATATATATATATATAATAGTTATATATGATTTTTTTTACAATGCACCACCACTCACGGGCTG
>JABUQX010101998.1:0-2500 GCA_015478945.1 Trachelipus rathkii | reverse complement strand
AGTTGAAAGACGTATTGATGAAATGAGTTATGATATTGAGAGCTTCTTGTGTAATGATTTGCAAACGACCCATTTCTCTATACAGCTGGACGAGTCAACTTTACCTGGTAATGAAGCATTATTATTGGCATATGTTCGTTTCATTATGGATCAAGAAATCTACGAAGAACTGCTCTTCGCGAGAACTTTGACAACCGACACTAAAAGGGAATCAAATATAATATCAGTAAATACAGATGGAGCACCTACTATGTTTGGGCGTTACTGTGGATTTATAAGCTATTTAAAACAAAATGCACCCGGGGTGTTAGCAATACACTGCGTCATCCATCGACAACATTTAGTTGCTAAAAATCTGAATGTTAGATTGCATGAATCTCTTCAATTAGTCATTCATGCAGTAAACCGAATCCGAAACAACGCATTGAATACGAGGTTATTTGCGAAGTTGTGTGAAGAAAATGACGAGAACTTTCATCAATTACTCCTTCACACTGAAGTACGCTGGCTGTCAAAAGGCTTATGTTTGACAAGATTTTTTGCACTTTTTGAGACTATTTTAGAGTTTCTGGATGCTAAAGATCCAATTTTAAAAGAAAATTTAATCAAGTGGGAACCAGACATTGTCTATTTAACAGATTTGTTTACTAAATTTAATGAGGTTAACTTGCAGTTACAAGGTGACAGTCTAAATTTGATTAAAACAAAGTCCATCATTTCAGCGTTTCTTGCCAGAATTAAGCTAATGAAGCAAAACATTGGACGGCGAGAATTTTCCCAGTTCCCCAATTTGTCACAGACAAACTGTCAGGAAGACGACGTTTCAACCTACGTTCAACTTTTAAATGCCCTCTATTCAGATTTTGAAACTAGGTTTGAGGATGTTTTGACTATGGTAATACCACAGTGGATAATCAATCCATATGGTGACATTGAAGAAACGGAAGTCATATTACAAGAGGAACTGATCGGAATAAGCACTAACGAAGAACTTTAGGTACAGTTTAGAAACGAATATCAGCAATTCTGGCTTCAAAAAGACACACCTGTTACTTATCCCGTATTATGGAGTATCGCGAGAAAGTTTTTAATTGCTTTTCCATCCTTATACCTAGTGGAAAGGGGTTTCAGCGCGGTTGCCAATCTTCCCTAGCCAAAAAAAAAAAGAAACAGAATAGACATCATTAACCGAGGAGATTAGAGATTAAACATAACTAAATTGATGTCAAATGTTGAAACTTTATTATTAAGGCATCAGGTTCATCCTTCCCACTAAAAGCATTTATTTTTTGCTTAGTTATTTTATGTAACAGATACTAACAACCTACGTTAAACATATAAATACCCTCTATTCAGATTTTGAAATTAGGTTTGAGGATGTTTTGACTATGGTAATACCACAGTGGCTAATCAATCCATATGGTGACATATAAGAAAGGGATGTCATATTACAAGAGGAACTGATCGGAATAAGCACTAACGAAGAACTTTAGGTACAGCTTAGAAATGGATATCAGAAATTCTGGCTTCAAAAAGACATACCTGTTACTTATCCCGTATTATGGAGTATCGCGAGAAAGTTTTTAATTGCTTTTCCATCCTTATACCTAGTGAAAGGGGGTTTCAGCGCGATTGCCAATCTCCTAACAAAAAAAAAAAAAAAAAACAGACTGGACATCATTAACCGAGGAGATTTGAGATTAAACCTAACTAAATTGATGCCAAATGTTGAAAATTTATTATTAAAGCATCAGGTTCATCCCTCCCACTAAAAGCATTTATTTTTTGCTTAGTTATTTTATGTAACAGATACTAAATTTTAATTTGGTTCGTTTTAATTAATTTAATTAATAAATGTATAAAACTCAACATGTGTGTTTTTAAAGTTTTTGCAAAAAATCAATATCAGGTAAGCAGGGGGTCTACCCAAAACCGAAAAACATGGCAAGTGGTCTATGAGACAAAAAGTTTGGGGACCTCTGCTGTAGTATCTTCAGCTTCCTGTCTCAGAAGCAGATACTAATATGCAAAAGAAAGCATGTTTGGCATGCGAATATATATATATATATATATATATATATATATATATATATATATATATATATATATATATATATATATATATGGTTATTATATAGCTACATATAGTAATATATAAAAATATATATATTATTATATATATATATATATATATATATATATATATATATATATATATATATATATATATATATATATATATATATATATATATATTATTATATATACATATATATATATATATATATATATATATATATATATATATATATATATATATATATATATATATATATATATATATATATATATATATATATATATATATATATATATATATATATATATATCTATATATATATATATATATATATATATATATATGAAGTATATAATCATTTGAAAGGATTCAATGAGGTATGAAACGGTTAAACACCCAACTGACCGAACGAAGTACAAC
>JABUQX010101997.1:20000-23731 GCA_015478945.1 Trachelipus rathkii | reverse complement strand
GCCGGGTAAAATTTTACATTAGGAAAATGTAAAAAAAAAGAAATAAAAAAAAAATTCATTGTTCCGTCAGGAAAAAAAAATGGAAATATGATCATGTAGAGGGCACTATTTAGAGACCTTTTATATGGTTACTCGTTAAAATAAAATAGACATTTTAATATTAATTTTGCTTTTTTTTTTTAACTAAAGAATACCCCAAGGCGTTATACCGCCCACCGATGGGCAGAAAGTCCGAGGTTTCTCGGCCTTCGGGCCAACTACGGCTGGCTAGGACTAATTTCCCCCCCTCCGCCGCGGCAGGGTCTCTCGAACCACGCCTCTTTAGCCGTATCTTGGAGATCATGTCGCCGGGGCCGCTTCCTCCGCCCCTCCCCTAGGGGGTATATCGAAAACGTCCCCCCCTGTGTCCCCGTCAGCTCGAGCCCCCCTACATTGCCCTGTATGTAACTTACCTTTACAAATTTATTTAAATATCTAATATTATAATATATACTATATATATATATACTAATATATATATATATATTTATATATAATACTATATATATATATATATATATATATATATATATATATACTATGTCCCCTCTCCTAAAAAAAAAATAGCCACTATTTATTTTATAGCTTACTCTTATTTTTGATTTTTTCTTGTTTTTACATTATCCAGTAAAATTTTCTTCACCAGGATTCAAAAAATGTATTCCTTTTAACGCTGTAGCTATTGTAGTTTTCTAGATAATATGATTTTTTCTTTTTTATCTATTTTTTTTTTATACCATGTCTTTCAGCCTCATGTTACCAGGATTCAAACAATGTATTCCTTTTCCCTGTACTCTATCTGTAGTTTCCAGATATGCAGTTCTGCAGTGCTTTTAAACCAAAGCTTGTAGTTTCTAACCAATCCTATAAACCTTTATATATATAGTATATATATTATACATATAGTATATATATATATATACTTATATACTATATTATATATAGTAATATAATATATATATATATATAATATATATATACTACTCTATATATATATATATATACGTTACTACTATATATATATATACAGAGATGGGCATCGTTCATCGAAACTTGGTTAGCCCGTTAACCGTTACTCAGCTTACTTGAGAGAAAACTCAGGCCGCGTAGCCGTTACCTTACAGTCGTTAACATGGTTTTAACAATTCTTTGAAGGCGTTACCGTTACTCGCTTACATGTAACCCGTTACATTGTAACGCCGTTACTTTTCGCGGTCAGTTTCGGACTTAATTAATAGTTTACAGTTTTCGTACATGATCATATACATATCTTACTGATTGAAGCACTTAAATTCATCCTTGGCAATTAACTAACAGCTTCTTTAAACTTTTACTTGCAACAATTGCAATTTACATTAATATCATTGGAAGAAATAAATAGAAATTTACAATTTTTAAAATTTGCCTTATAACTATTTTGCAACCCGCAATTGCTTTTCGGTTTGCTAATTAACTGATATACATTTATGGGCGCAATTTGAGTCCGCATACAATTTTATCCATATTTTAATTTTTTTTTGTATAAATTATATTATTAATAAAACGTAGCAGATATCCCATATGTGCCGTCACTTTGCAACCCTAGCTACGTTGACTTACTCTTCAACACTTGTACTTGCTATATTATTGACACGTATGCCAAAGCTATTTAAGCAGTAGATATTATTAATTTATAATAATGCATATTATAATAATAATAAAAATTGCGGCCACCAATAATGCTATTGGCTAAAGTTATGGTTAAATCTATAATAAATAATAATAATAATAATAATAATAATAATAATAATAATAATAATAATCAATAATAATAATAATAATAATAATCCAATGCATACACTTAAGTGATAGATAATAATCAGAAAAAAAACAAAAAAAAAAAAAAAAAAAACTAAAATCAATGATCTATGTAAACATAGTTAATCAATATATAATAAAATGATAATAATTATTCTGTAACCGAAGCCTTTCACATAAAATTAAAAAAGAAAGACACAGATTTGATTTTATTATATTAGTAACTTAATTAAATAACATTACAAATTCATAAGTAATTAACCTTGAAGACATGCACTAGCTCTTTTCAAACATCATTATCAGATAGCCTTTGGATCTCTTTGCCGCAGAGCTGAATGTGACTCGCAAGCCTGAATAACCTTTCTACAGGGGCCGCTGAAGGTAGTGGAGTATCGTAGTGCAAAAAGACTTTTCTTTAACACAGCGGATACCGTATTAAGTGCACTCTAGGACTTACTGCTCGTTTTCTTTACGCTAAGCCCCGTATTTAGCCACTCTCTATTTTAAGTTCTCAATTATTAATGACCGCGGGCGCATGCTTAAGATGCACAACATTCTCGTATTCAAAAACGTCATCTGGACTGCTACCTCCAGCCAAAATCCATTACTTCGTTAGCGCCTCTTCAGCAGATGATATTTGCCTTGAACACTCATTTCTGCACAGCCACCACGAATTAGCATTTCCTGCCATACCTCTTTCCTATTTTCCTCACGGTCATTATATTCGCCGGTGTTTATGGCTAGCCATTGAGTTGCTGGTCTAGATTAAAAATAGATGCCCGAGAAACTGACGGCTGTGCCCGCAGATATGCAAACAAAGAAACACCTGAAATTCTATTCTCGAGACCTGAAGCTAAATGCCTGTAAGAACGAGATGCAATAAATGAATATGTCTAAGTATTGCAGACGACTATTATAGCGCCTATTAATTTTTTTTTCTTCAATCACTAGCAATGTTCGAAGCCCAAAGCTTCATTAAAAACAGTTTTATCACCCTGTAGCCTATCTAATGAAACAGCAATTGGTTGAAATACTAAAACGTACTCTTCAAGAATTCAATTTCAATGTCTTTGAAGCAATGCGGAGTGCCAGACTGCGTTAACAAAATTGGCAAAAGCCAATGAGTTGAAAGACTTTGGAACTTACTGGTCATTAAAGAGCCCAATCCCTTTTTTCCTCAAATTAAAAACCATAGTCTGCCCTTAAATTGAACTGTGGTGCCCTACCGTGTTTACATAGTACCATTGAGAAGCGTCTTTTAGCACCTTTAAAGAGTAAATACTTGGCTAAGGAACACAACTTAACGAACCAGCTTAATGGACTATGTAGCGATGAGCTATATCACTATAAATCACTTAAGCTAAGCTAAAAAATGAACGCAATTAGAAACCATGTAATTGCGAATTCGCTGAAAATCCCAAGGCGTCTAATGCTATAGTTTAGATTTTAATATTAGCTACCACTCACGGACCTCAATACCGCCCAACCCCATAAATATTACTTTACCTCTCTCAAATAGATATTTTTTACTCACCCTCGTGGCACATAATTTTTTTTAATTAAAAACTGTTGTAGATTTGTCATTTTATTTATTCTATAACCGAAATAACTCTTTTATATCATATTATATTTTTTTATTAGCCTTTGAAAAGCGGAAAAATCTGGAGTTTAAACAAACCCACGCCGTCCTACTTGCCATCAGTCGTGCAGCAGCGCACAATATGCAGGGTCAAATTGCTAGCTCCAATTCCAAAATTAATTCCATACACACCACCTAGACCATTACACATACACACACACACACACACACACACACACACACATATATATATATATATATATATATATATATATATATATCTATATACTATATATATAATATATATATATATATA
>JABUQX010101997.1:0-17500 GCA_015478945.1 Trachelipus rathkii | reverse complement strand
TATTCTCAACTCTCTTCATTCTTCTTTCCACCATGATCTCCGTCTTTCTGCACTGTTTATATCAAGCCGGCCTCTTCTCAGTCTGTTGGTAAAACATATAAGTACCTCTCTCAACCTGTCTTCCCCCTTCGCTCCAGCACGCCAAGTCATCGCCATTATGCCAAATCATCACCGTCCAAATTCTACTGATTTCTTCTCCTCACTTTCCTTTTCACTACTATCGAGATCACGCATACAACACAAAAATTAGGTGACAACCACGCTTCCTTGCTTTACCCCCTTCTTCTCACCTCGAACCATTTCTCCTATTCTCATTTTCTGTCTTACATCTACCATTTGCTATTCCTGTACCAAACTCCTCCAGAGCTCCTCTCAATCTCTACCCCTTGCATATTCTCTCTCCAGCACTCCCCAAAGTCTCTCTCTAGGTCGCTGACATCTCGAAAGCTTTTCTTCAGATCTATGAAAGCTTATATATGTTTGCTGAATTCCCATACCTTTTCCAAACGAAATTCTCAGAGCGAACAAGAGATCGTCGATTTCTGTTTCTTTCTATATCCGTGCTGCTCTTCCCCCAGTCTGCGTTCTACTACTGTTCTCAACCTTTTCTCTAAAATTCTCTCATATGTTTTTGCCAGGTGGTTCAACAAGGAAATTCCTCTGTAGTTTTTGCAGTCTTTTGTATCTCCTTTTTCCTTACTATATTGGAACTATAATCTGACTTTCCCCATTCCTTCTCCGGTACTTCACTCTCGTTCCAAAACCTATTACAAGATCAAAATTCTTCTTTCATTTTATCTCCTCCCTCTTTTATAGATTATATGGATATCCCATCTTCATCCGGTGCCTTACCGTTCTTCATCGCTTTCAGAGCCACCTCTAATTCTTTCATAGTTATCTCCTCCCCCTCCTCATTTTCCTCTCACTCCCCCCCATCTCTTCTCCCTCCTCCTCCCCCTGTTCATTCCACTTTAGCAGTTCACTACTCCGACCATCTCCTGTTTGTGTCTATTGATTTCACCAAAAACCTCTCCCTGCTTATAACTTGATGTTGCACACTTTCCTCTTTGATCCCTCTATATGTTTTGCCAGTCTAAAAATTCTCTTCCTTTTTTGCCTGTCCACATTATCCATCATTTCTTCCGCCTCCTCTTTGCAGCCTTCTTCTCTTTTACTATTTTTCAGCCACCTTTTCATCAATACCCTTTTCCCTTCTTTATTGCCTCCTTCACTCCTTCAGTCCACTACTTTGTGTCTTCTTTTCTTCGTCCCTCCTACCCATCTTTTGCTTAGAGTATGAAAAAAAACTTTTCTGATCAGAATCCAGAAACCGAGAACTCATCTTCACAACCTAATTGTTCTAATTCTTCAGTGATTTTATTAATGAAAAAAAAACTTTTCTTGTCACATTCCGTAATTGAACCCAGTTTAATCACTTCTCTTTTTCTTCTTATTCTGCAGCTTTTCTACCTTCACCACCAGGTCCCGTCATCAACAAATATCATTGATACGAAATCCATTGTTACTCCAAGGTATTACTTTAACATCCTTATTATCCTACTATCAGATGATATTATGATCTATAATCAGGATCTCTCATCGAATTCTCCTGTGATATTATTCCATCTACCTTGCGAACCTATGTGAGGTCCTCTCATTTGAAAAAAAAACCATTCATGCATCTTCAATCCCTCCGTCAGACAGAAATCAATCAGCATCTCTCCTTCAATATTCCTTACCTCCTCTTCATACTACTGTCTTACCATTGTCTCCACCCCGTCTCTTCTCCCTTCCCACTCGCTGCATTGAATCTTCCAATCCAAAAACAGCTAGATCCTCATTTCTGTTCTTGCCGTCTGCCAAGAACTTTAAAACATTTCCACTAAACTTTCTTTTTTCCTCTTCCGAGTGTCCCTGTTGCGGCGAAATTTAACCTGATAGAAATCTGTACCTCTCTGCCTTGGATTTTAAAAGTGCATCTTTAATGTCTTTCGTGCCAAAACTTCTTATAGGTCTGTTATGAACGGGGACCATCTTCGGCCCTTTATGAAGCCACTCCACGCTTTCTGATTCCCTCCTCTATCCCTTTATATATCAATACATATCCTCCTTCCATATCTCTTCCTCTCTCTTCTCCTCTCATCGCATTCTGCCATTCCCTCACGTCGAATCCCCTCTCCCTCATCATCATCCAGGATCCTCTTCCTCCTTGCCACCATGACCTCACAATATTAAGCGCTAGCGCATCTAATCTTAAAAACCTTATTCAAGTTCCTGGTCCAAAATCGTTTCCGGGGTCTGTTACCCAAAGGTATGTCTGCTTCTGAGGCTGGTCCTTGAGTGATACTACTTATACCTATATATATATCATATATTAATATATACTATATATATATATATATATATATATATATATATATATATAATATAAATATATAAATACTAATACTATATATATATATCTATATATACTATACATACTATACGTATATATTATATATACCCTATATTTAAAAAAATCTAGAAAAACTAAAATTCGTTTCCATAAAAAATAAAAAAATGCAAACACTGAAGTGGCATTCCTGTGATGTTGTAGGATGTAACTGAAGTATTAACCGCTATAAGTATAAACGCGAAAACCACCGATCTAACAATTTTCAAAAAGGGCATAGAGTTACCGTTACATCGTATATACAAATTTTTAAAAATTCGTTTAGATATGGCGTTTACCGTTATCTACGTTACAATATTATGTAACGCCCACGTAACTAGTAACGCCGTTACATGTTATAAACGCTCAATGTTACTGATTACCCACCTCTGTATTTAATAATATATAATATATATATATATAATAAATAATAATATATATTTATATACATATATATAATATAATAAAATAATATACTAAGTATAATATATAATATATATATATATATTATATATAAATAATATAATTATATATATATTAATATATATTATATAATTATATATATATGTATTAATATATATATAAAGTATAATATTATATATAAATATATAAAGTAATATATAATTATATATATAAACTAATATATATTATATATATTATAATATATATATTATTTAAATATAGATATATAATATATATATTAATATTATATATTAATATATATATATATACTATATAAATAATATATATTATATAAATATATTAATATAATTAATAATATAATATATTAATATATATTATATAATAATATTAAATATATATTTAATATAATACTATATATATATATATATATATTATATATATATAATAATATATTATTATAATTAATATATATACTATATCATATTATAATATAATATTATATAAATATATATTTCTTCCTGAGAGGAAGATTTTCAAATCGTAAAGCGATAAACTTACTTTTTTATTTACCGATGTTTAATTGTAATTTCTTTTACCATGACCGCTTATAGAATCTGATATCTTCATACCCCAAGTGTTCAAAAAAACACAAATAATCTGCTTTATATAAATGTAGTAAGTTTAATTTGTATTTAAAAATATTTTTTTAAATTTATAACCGTACTTATTTAAACGTAGCCAATTAATATGCAAAATTTTAAGCTTTATAATGCATTAGTTACTATAGTGATAGTGTAGGCAACTTAATATATGTATAAGTCTTGCCTTAGTGCACGCTAGTCGGTTCTCTGAGTATAGCGGTATCCTTGTGGGCTGAGGTGGCGAGGAGTGTGAACGTGATCCGCATGTTCATCGTTAATATATTATTCTTCTAATCTCAGGTGTGCTGTATGCTCTTATAATATGATAACCTCTTCACAAGACAGGTCACTCTCTGAGTCATTTAATTTGACCCGTCCCGTTTACCAACTTTTGAAAATGTTCACCGTTTGTTTGTTTCTGGTCCCACTTCAGCGACAAATTTAATATTAGGCTAATCAAATTATGATCCAGGGAATTTTCTTTCCGGTCATTACAAATTCACCTTTACTACTGTGATCCATGTATTTCAATATTAGTATTCATTCTTAATATACTAGAAAATTATTGTTATTGTTCGATGATACTGGTATAATTCCTATCAAGTTACCAACTTGTAATTTCAATGCCAAATATCACCATCCGAATTATTGGCTATTTTTGTGAAAAAACTACATTCATCAGTTGTGCACAGAATTTAATTTATATATTGTAATGTAATATCAATCATAATAATTATTATTAAAATACTAACTAACACCTCGTTGACTTGCATAATAATTTTTAAAACACAAAATTATATTAATAAACACAGGATTTAATTAGATTAAAAATTAATACGAAAATAAATAAACCGCATACAAAGATAGTAGTCTGTAATTCGATCCAAATCGATAAATAAAGTCGCTTACGTACTCTCAGAGACTTCAATACTTACTTTGTACTCACTAAATGGAGAGCTAATATATCATCCTTTAACGAATCTAATTATATCATGTTCAACATTGCCGGGACTCTGGTGCTCTTTTGTGATATGTAATCATCAGCCTCATACATCACTCACTCAAAAAGCTTTTGTTGAAACTATATATTCTTGAAGCGTTCTTTTTAAGGATGAACGTGATTATATAGGTGTTCTAAGGTGGTTAGAAGTCGCCCAAGTGTTCACTGTTACACTTCAACATATAATCGTGAATTCGCGAGATCCTAACGTTATACGTAATTCCCGTCATATGATGGATGTATGTTAAAATATCTCCTTAATTGACTCTCAATTCATAGTTTCAAATTGAAATACGAACGTCCTAATACTCTTAACATTTATGTTCTCTCGAACTCCTGAGTTCGGCGATAGAACTCACGCTAGATCATTAAATAGCAGCAAAAATAGTTAAAATTTTGCGACGAAAGTCCGCGTCAGAAATATGGTAGACGCTTCACCTCTTCTTGAATTGGAAACACGATCCTCATTTCAAGCCAACGTAAGCCACAACCATACTAATTGGGACCACTCACTGGTTAGTTATCTTTTTTTAGAGAAATAAGCAATACTCTGTATTCATTGAATTTTCCCTTCGCATTGAAGGTTATGTTTGTTTTTTTTGTTTTTCTTTAACATAGGATTGAGTTAATGAAGCGAAGTGGAAAAGCCTAATGGACATTTATGCTAATAGAGGTACAATCTAATTGGTAGGTATGTATAGATTGAGAACCCCTTACGATTCTTCACTATAACTTCAGCCAGAATTTATGAACCAAGGCTAAGTAGTGTTTTATATGTTATTCATTTAAAGTTAAACTTTCTGTTGCAGAAATACAATTCAATTATACCTAACACTCAGTTTCTGCGAAAGTTTCGGACACTGTGATATACTTCCAGATTCAGAAGTAGACGTCCAAATTGATGTGGCAACTCACTTATACCTATCTTTACAGTAAGATGTTCATTAATGTGTACAGGTTTCGCAAAGAGTTTCGACACAGCGATGAATTACCTAAGCAATGTCACTTTACTTGTGAAATGCATGAGGATCATCTCGCGCTTTTTTCACATATATATTAACATGACCTTTTAGAATCCAAATAATTTAAGTCTCATTTATTTGGTGGTAAGTTTATCGTTCATACTAAGCTTTGCCTGACTATTCGTTTTAACATAGAGTATATATTCTTAAACGACAAGACAATAACGCAAATAATTATCACTTGTCATCTTTACCAAAACTATAGTGAATGCAACAAATTTTTAGGTTATACATGGCAAAACAAACTTCCAAAATCGCAACCAACACTAACGACTGAAACTATGAAAATATTATTGATTCCTAAAAATAATCTAGCGATTTTGTAATTATCCGAATATAAATCAGATTATATATCACGAATCAAATTGTAATTGGCATGTAATCCTAAAAATCCAAATTGAATCGGAAAATAACCTCTCTGATAGAATGTTTCTTCCGCCTTGCAGTGCATTGGAGAAGCTTTTAAGGTCGTTTAATTTGATATGCAACGAATTCTTCTAACGGTAAAAGAAGTTCTTAATCACTTTCTCATTGATATGTCAAATATTACTTTCATAACGGAAGTAAATTTTCTTAGCGAAATCAGAAAGTTATTTTCTTCCATCCACAAAAGGTGCTAATTATCGGTCTTCACGTTCTTTACTTTTCTTGACTTGAGTTTGTGACGTCACATGAAAAATCGTAAAAAAATGTTTTTATTAATTTAATTTCAAGTTTAATCGAACGACCATATTTAATCTTCGAAAATATAATTAATAATATGTTAATTTTTCTATAAGATACATGGTTGGAAATTAATACCATCAGGACATAAGTATAGAGTATATATATATATATATTAATAGTATAATATATATATTATACGTATATATATATATATATATATATATATTAGTATATATAGTATATATATTATAATATATATATATATTAGTATAGTACTATATATATAGATATATATAATTAATATATATATATATATATATATATATATATATATATATAATATATAGTATATATAGATATATATTATATATATACTATATATTACATATATATAATGTACATATATATTAATAATATATATAATATATATGAGGCTATATATTGTATTATTATATATATATAAAATAATACTATATATATATATAATATATATGCCTATATATATATATTATATATATATTATTATATTATCATATATATTATTTATATACGTAGATATATATGACTTATACTATTATATCTATATTATATAATATACATATATTATATATATATACTAGTATTATATTATATATAATATATATATAGATATTATAATATTATATATAATGAATAGATATATATATTAATATATATTTATAGTATATATATTATATATATATAATATATATAATATATATATCTAATATACCTATATATATTATATATATATATATATATACTAGATTACATATAACCTATTATATATATAATATTATATATTATATAATTAATATTAGTTTTGTAATATATATATATTATATTATATGTATATATATATAATACCGTGTCGCTCTGTATATCTAGTATATTATATATATATATATACTTTTATATATTTATAATATATATATTATATATAAGTATTTATAATATTGGATAAGTATAGAATAGGAATATAATTACTATATTGGGTTATATTAGGGTCCCATAAGGATATATAATACTATATAGGCCCAAACTAAAGAAGTTAGCCCGCAGGATATCTCGAAAAACTAAGATAGATACAGAAACTGATAACATAATATGCGAATCAGCGCTAGTGAAATTTGTATTTGGAAAATGAAAAAAAAAATTATTTTTTTTATATCTTTTAAACTACGAGTGTGCACGATAGATGCCAAATTTAAAATCATAACATGGAAATCAGCGGTGATAAATATTTTTTAGCGGGTCGACCGACGGTGGACAGAGGGGGGGACGTTTTTCCATTACCCCGTAGGGAGGGCGGAGGAACCCCGCGACACCAAATACCGAAAGAGCGGGGGTCCGGAGACCCCTCCCGGGAGGGGGGAAATAGTGCCGAACCCCGTTCCGTCCAACCCAGGGAGCGAGACCCGACTTCTTTCGCGATATTACCCTGGGGATTCTTTAGTTAAAAGAAAAAAAAACTTTTCTATAATAAAAATCATACGCTGATTCTAAATAATATTAATAGCTTTCTTCTATCCTATCGTAGATTGCGATGTAAAAAAAATAGTTATAAAAAAAAAGAAATTTTTTTTCATTTTTCATACAAATTTCATTTAACGCTTGATTCCATAGTTATGTTTATCAGTTTTCTGATATCTATCTTAGCTTTTCGGAGTAGATTTAATTTGAGTTAACTTCTCTTTAGTTTCACCATAATATACTGTTTGTTATAATATTATTATTTTTAGATCATTTTATATAAGTTTTATTATAATATAAAAAAAATCTCAAAATATATACTTATATATTATTGATTTATATATAACACATTTCTCATACCCAATACCTTATTATGTTATATAATATATATAACTAATATATATATAATATTATACCTAATATTATATATATATATATATTATATTATATATTATATTATATAAAATAAATCATATAGACAGTGCCCGTGACTTGTTCTCTCATTGTAGGGCAAGGAAACGACTTTTTATACCTCATATATATATATATATATTTAAACCTAAAAACAAATGCAAATAGCATTATATGAATAGTATATTATGCAGGTATTGAATTTTTCCAATATATATGTATTATTATTGATTTTAGTGTGTATCATATATATATATTATATATATTATATATATAATAACAACCGTACCTTTATTTTTATATATCCACAGCTAAATGCAATGTGTGCATTCCCTCCCTGCGACGACGATCATATACTCGCCAAACACCGAGTGCGCGAACAAGCTGAATTTTGAAGGGAGTTATGTCTTAGTTTAGTTGCCGGCACATCATTTTCATACCATTCAAAAATATGAAAAGCTATAATCGGATAACGTCTCCATTTATAAAACCATAAAGCTTATCTAAATATATAGGAAGCCATATAGCTATAATTAGTGATTGTATATATGGAGTATAAGCACTCATAAAATTAAATATATTCTGCTATAATTATTACAATGGGGAAAAATATGAGAAATATTTTGTTTATTATTTTTAAACTTAGTAACAAAACTACTGTATATAGAAAAATTTAATTTTTTATTAGTGATTTAAATTTGTTTTAAATATATTATAATATAAATAAATAATAGTTTTACTTCGTTTGTTGTGGCATTGAATGACTATATTTATCCTATACTCATACTGTGATCTCATTAATACCTATATAGAGGGTACTAACAGGTATACAAGTTACCTTAACGCCCACAGTGTGAACGGGAGCTCCCCGATCCAAAAAAACAAATCTTTTCACAGGTAGCCCTCTATGCATTGATACTATAAATAAAATGAATACTCAGTTATATATTTAGTATATATATATTAGATAATAAATATATATATAATATATATATATATATATGGTCTGAAATAGATTTAGTAAAATATATATAATAATAATAAATATAAAAAATAATAAATAAATAAATAAATAATAAAAAATCATATAGTCTTCCTAAAAAAACTACAAAATTAATACTAATATACTAAAGCGAAATAAATAGGTGATAAATATAATACATGTATATATATACGGTATATATATGTGCGTTATATATAATATATACTATAATAATAAATCCTTTTATATATATATAGGTATTAGTATATATATTTCGAATAAAAGTATATATTATTATATATAAGAGTTAATATTTGAGAATAAATGTATAAAAAAAAATAATATAATATATATATATATTAATATATATATATATATTATTTATATAAAATAAATTTTATTATATATATATATATAGCCTATATATTATAGTTTTTTAACTATGAGGAAGAGAGTGTGAGATTAAAGTCCGTAATATTCTCAAAGGACCTTTATAATTACCCCAACCCGTTACCCCACAAAGGTTAGATAGCTAAATGGCCACTAACTGACTGACTGGTCTAGTGATATAAGTTAATCAATTGGGTGTTTACTTCAATGTGGTGTTTATATAATTAATAAGAAATTACGGCTAGGGCGTGATGCTACGGTTTCCTGTGACTATGCAACCTGATTGGCAAGTGTAAAGTACGGGGTCCTTAATCCGGGACACTCCTTCCGGGGAACTAGGGATAGTGAGAATAGATTAATGAATCCTTAAATTTCACGCTCCCAACTCAAATGTAAGAAAAGAGTAATATACCCGGAACACTACCCATCATCTATTAAAAGGAAACTCTTTGACATGTACTTGAGCAATTTGGATTACCACATGAGTGGCCTAAGGTTTCCTTCTAAGCCACAAACTACCCCAACCTACGGAATATCTATCAGTTATGTGAGTATATAAAAACGATCTAATAATTCTATCTCTTCCTTCGCACACCGCATAGGTGTTCCGCCAGGATTAAGTGAGCTTACCTGTTTTAAGCAAGCGGCCGAGTAATATCAATTGCGCAGTAGATATTGCTGTGAGATTAACCTCCTCCTTTATCTCATAAGATATGGTGTCATGAACCAATAATACATAATAGAATAGTGACCAAACTGACCGCCTTACGTGCGAACATGGAGGGGTCCATTTGTTCGAGAAACAAAATCATAAATTAACAAAAAAAGATAAACAAAGAAGAAAAAAAAATTCATTTCGGCTCGACCCCTATGACGATAGACACAGTCCAAATTTAGCTAGTTTATGTATCAATGGTTAGATAGGCTAGCCCTGTGAGAGTCACAATTCTGTGATCTTTTTGAATTGCCTGGTAGCTGCCCGTTCCGTAGTGGGTGACGTTTAATGAGAGAGACTTTTGTTGTCCCCAGGACAATAGTAGTAAAGGCATGCAATGTTTAATCCACCTCGTGATAAGCGCTTCGTCTGGTAGAGAACAGACCATCTATACCTATATAGTATTCTCTAGGTGACTTTATATTTCTAAATTTAGCTCCCTAGCTATTATCACTCTATGATTTCCAGCACTCTATAGTCCCTATAAGCTCGGTAAAGCCTTGTTTAAGAGCATGATATAGATAATAATATAATCAGTGTATATATATAGATACACATATTGTATTCGAATGGTACTAAATTCGGATAGAGGTGTAGTCTTGAGAACAGACTCCGAAAAGTAGAGGCTTATATTCACATATTATTGGCCTTCTTCTGTCAGCGATTTTCTACGCCAGGCTAATCCCTAACGCGAGAGGGTATAATTCCAATACTAAAATAGTATTTGTTTCTTACAGAGTAAGAGGGTAATAAAGCACTCTCATCAAATGAAATGTAGTTGTGTGTTGTACGGCGCCAATACCATTGCGTTTATAGAATAAGGGGTTTTAAGTCTTGTAGCGCGCTGAGCGATCTGAATAAATTAACATTAGGTGGTCTTGCGTTAGAATAGAATTCGAGAAAACCAATCTAAGGCCATTAATTCTGCAAGTATAAAATGAATCAAGATGTTGGCGCGGTAGGGTAAGTATGGGGGAGTTTATAGGTAGTGTAGATGTAGTCCAGCAGAAGCACTCACACTGTCTCCCTGTTTTGCGTGATATTATGCTCGGTAAGATTACTGTGGTGAGTAAATTCAGCTCGTGAACTGCGGATATTGATAAACGTGAGGGTAGTGTCTGTGGTGCTACAGATTGGCTCGTAGGCATGGTGTGGTGTAGATTGGATATAGAGCGGCAGGTCAGGACAAAACAAATTGGAGCACTGAATAGCCAAGGTGTATACCTCTTTCATCAATAAGAGAAGGACAATCGAGCACATTTTCAAATCCGGATTATGTGATAGACCGTTAATGTATGTACTCAGAAGCGGTGTAGACTTGCAACATGGCCTCCCGCTATCTAGATATGTCTGTGGTAGGTTATCCTCGCAGAACGTTGGGTGTCTTCAGAACAGATTGGTATTAGTGTTTGAAAAGCGAGATAACTTGAGCCACATGAGTATTACCTCAAAGAGAGCAGTGGCATCACATTGGATTCAACTCCAAGGCTCACCCGAGGGGACGGTCGGAAGGCTCCACTGGAGATAATACGGATCGCTTGTTTGGATATGTGACTATATCTATATAACATAGACGTAGTAGCATTGTGGAGAGGTAGCTGACCTATAAAATAATACTGCCACAGCCATAGTTCCAGCTTCGTCAAGGATTATGGCGATATAGAGAACGTTAAAAGGGACTTTGCGTTTAGCCCCCTAAATTTTGAGAAGAGATGACGCAATAGTAGTGTCACCAGCATAAAAAACAACTCGGAACAAAAGTCGTATATTTCCCATGAGAGTTGCAAGGATGCAGTTGGCGGTTTTGTTTAAGTGATCTTCTAGAATGAGTCTTCCTAGAAAATTTTAAAGAACTCTTAAGTGAAATATTACGAGGATGATATGAGAACAATAAGGTTAAATTCCGCGGAGGAATGTGTGACAGCGTTCTATCGATTCTTATTCACTCCTTTAGAGTCTTAATAATGTCATCTGCAGAGAGAGTAAAGTTGTAATTTCCTCCCCTCTGAAGTGGAGTGATTCTTTTGAAAAATTTAAGGCCCGAATAAAGACGCATAGGAGCCCTACCCCATTGTGAAATCATTCGCAATGGCTAGTCTGAAGCTTACTCTTATGAGGTTACACAGAAAAAACGCCCTGGTCACATAGTTTGAGTGGAAAAAAAAAAAGGAGCGTGCCTGTCTTTCCCGAAAGGTTAAGATATTCAGCTGATGGGCAAGGGGTACAGCCCAAAACAGACTGCTGAGATACTGGACGTATCTGCAAAGACACTTTATAATTGGAAGCAGGAGTTCATCAGTTGCAAGAACCTAGAAGAATTCATCCGACCGAGTGGCTAATCGAGTATCGACTAATCAAGATGTGTCATAAGGCTTTTTTATTTTCTAAGGTCAAGACACCAAGGCAACCATCCCACCAGTTAGGCTTTCTCGGTTAATGCATGCTCTCAGTTTTAAACATGGAATCCGCGGCGTCCGCGAACGATTCTTTTTTGATGTGTCCAAACAGCAAGAGTTTGAAAAAAAGCTGGCGTACTCTCGCGAGAAACAGGGAGAAGGCTGGCCAGAAACCATTTTTCCATTTAATTTTATAAGGTATGACAGGTCAGTGAAAATTTGTCTTTGCTATTATGCTGCGTGGGTGGGCAACGAACATTCCATCATTGTTTCCTAGTCGTTAGGGCCTAAGGATTGCAAAAACGTAGATAAGATCAGAAATCGAGTTGGACACCAAAAGATTCGATCCATGATCCGCAAAAAACTGCAGATTGCCGCAGGGGTGAATATGACGGAGCATAATGTAAGAATCATGTTCTGGGCCAATTGGGCACATCTCTTGCTATTTCTGCCAGTGCATAATATTGAAAAAAATTTTAACACTAACTAATTTTTCAATTGTATATAAATTAAGCCAAATTAATCTCTGCTGGTTAGGGACGTCTTTATTATGTTACATCAGCAGGCTCAGACTTGAGCAAACGTACGTAATATTCAAAACACTGTTTTTGCGAGTTTAAAATTTTTTAAAACAAGTTTTTATGAGTATCCTACACTACTATTGAATAAACTAACCCGATGGACTATATCTACCTTTTAGGTGACTTATCCATTGTTTCGTGATTTCAAAATGGCAGAATCAGTATAGTGGTCATAAGACTGAGACAATACCCACAACATAGTTAAATTAAGATGTACTTCTTTGGTCAAACTGTACATATAATCGAAATTAGGTCATTCACATTATCCTCACGACGAAGGACAACTTTTTCAAGGAACTCATTAAAGACCGACTCATAGAAGCTTAATGGAATGTATTTTTTCAATCCTTCCTCTAGAAATGCTTTGACATGCTTTTATAATAAATATTTTTAACTATATAAGGAAGATTTATCTTCACTCTACAATTCATTAATGGAGTTCATTAAGAACTTCAATTAGTAAAATATTTGCTAATTTTAGAGATCTTGTAAAATTTTACTTGAACACTTATATGTAGCATAATTTTCAGAGATTTAGCTTCACTTATTGGTCTATGAACTTACAATATAAGTAAGAATATTTGCAATAATTTTAAATGACTTGTAACCGCAGATTTTACTGAACACTTATTGTAGCATTTTATTCTCTCGATTTTCTTTAAAAATGTGTTTATATAAAATAGAATTTAGAAAGTAATAGGACAAAATTGTATTTAGAGATCAAAAGATAAGTATTTGAACAAAAATTGACATGTGAAAAAACCTAATCAGTACTTGTTTATATTAAAATTGGTTTTATAATTCAAACTGGTTAATTTATCACCTCTTTGTTCTGATAAAGTTCTATCCATAATTTGAATTATGTGCGAATTCAGCAAAGACAGTAGTATACCTCGGATATTAAAGAGGTGAAGGAATTTTAATACTAGACCATTTGATAATACCAATAGAGTTGTGATGTTTCTGATATTTGTCACAAGTACCTTTGAGAATATCTTAGTGATTATTCAATTGTTTTGCCATTTTAAAACATGGCTACCAAAATATCTTGTCGAATACATTTCTAATGTTTTTTAAACAATTAGGATTACATGATAGTCGCTATGACAATATGTATTAAGGAACTGAATGTATTAATTTGGGATTTGAATAATAATGTAGTCTTGATTAGTGTAATAATAGCTTGTAAGAAATATCTCACACTATCTTTGCATGTTAAAAATCTGTTCCATAATTACATAAACCGATTATTTTGAAATATTTCTCTTCAATGTTTAAATGTTTCTTTATTATTGATTATATGTTCTCAAGTCTTATTTGTGTCTCTTGGCTACTCTTGGAACTTGTAAATTTGAGTAAATTGCCTCTAGTGAATTATCAATTTACTAGCCACAGAGGACGCTTAGCAATAAAGGTCGTTTTATAGGAGCCCCGTGTTGAGACAGTAGGTGAAAGAAACTGAATGAATATTGATAAAACTCCGATCACCAATTAATGTCTTTTCAACACAACACAACTCCGGTGTTAAATGGAATTACTATGTGACTCAATGATCCCTATGAGACTTCAATATTAGTATTTCAGTCCGTAAACTGACAAATATAATTAATAGCGGAATCCAATCAAGCTTACATCAACCAAATTTGAATATAATATATATAATAAATTTATATATATAAATGTAAAATATCATATATATCATTCATGTATCTATATATACTATATCATAACATAATAATGATTATAGGATACTCACTCACTCGGTCCGTGACAGTATATATATTTATGCACCTCATATATACTATAAGGGTCTGATATTTATATATAATAATGTATACTATATAATATATATATTATATGATATATAGATTATATATAGGCTAATATTTCTTACTGAATGTCTATATATATGTATATATTATATAAGGACTCTCATGGTTAAGCATATCGAAGTTTCATATTGTCTCTCCTGGTGTGAGCAGTTCGCAACCATCGCATTATGTGGGTTGGTTTTCATATCCTCTCGGAGAAGGCGTAGTAATTCTTTACCTCCCAGCGTATAGTCTTTGTTAATATTTAAATATATATATGTTATTTACTTGCTAATAGTAGTAATAGTATTATATATATATTAATATTTAATATACTATATATTATGATACAAAATATTTTTTAGTTCTAGATATATTATATATATATATTATTAATCAATATGTAATAATATAATATGATGCAATGTTACGTTATAAAATATCTGATAATTTTGTTGTTTTGTAAGCAAAATCGTGAAAATAAAAATATTTTATACTTAAAAATTGAATTGATATCAGAAAGAAAGATTTTAAATACTAAATTAGACCAATACCATAGGGTGACTAAATGTCACTGGGTAGCTTTACCAAATTAAAAATCACTGTGAGAACCTCGAATAAATTGGCAGATGTCGCGCACGCTGAAGCAGTTGTCAGCTATCTAGATGAAACCGTCTGCCGCCGAGCTGCGTGTAGACAACTTTACTCATACCATAAATTGACTTCAAAATTGTTTTAAAAAAAACTCTGAAACCAATACATAATAAACAAATAAAGATAAACTTAAGAATTTATTTACCCATTTATTTTTTTCGTTATTATTATTATACATAAATTTTGAATTAATAAATTAAAGACCTTAAAGATTTCCTTTATAAAAAGTGAAGCAAAACATTAATTTTATAAAACATTGGCCTTTTTTACACAAAATTCGACACGCAAAAAGCCCGGGGGCCTTTAATATCAAAATTGTGAAAATATTAGCATAAGCGTTGTTCAGAAATTTAGAAGTTCGAAAAATATCATGGTTCTGGCATAGTATATACTATTTAACATTATGATATTCTAATAAGGTATATTAATTGTATAGTGTTTTTATATTTATATATATATTTATTTTTTACCTATACAATATTATATATATATATATTTGATATTAAAGTGGAGTAGAATAGAGAATATTACTTCTGCCATAATAAAGTATATTTTTATAGTCAATATTACTACTCGATACGGGTATTCTATATATATATAGTAATATATAATATATATTAAATCTGCATATTATTAGCTATATATTTATTATAATATAATTAATATATAATTAAAATATTATTTATACTATAATAAAAGATTTTAATATCATTAACGACGATTCATTACGTATTGTTTTACTCATTATATATATATATATATAATTTATATTATCCCGTCTTATCCATATACAAGTTTAAAGGTGATATATTATGTGATACGGTGAATACCGTAAATAACTGATAAGAACAATTTAAGGTATTATAAAAAGACACTTGACGAAGGAAGTAAGAAGTATATTTATAAGATTAATTAGTGATGCTAACTCTATATATATTAAAATTTATTTTTAAATTCTAGTATATATATATATATATATATATATATATATTATATGATATACTATCTATATATATATATAATATACTACTATTAACTATATTTAATTACATATATTTACTCTCTCATATTACTCTCATTATAAATCTCTCTAGCTACAACTTCTATTATAATATATATAATTATTTTATTATTAATATATATTTCCTTTCACTTATATGGCTCTTTTTTATATATATCCCTCACTTTTATTATATTATTAGACTATATTTTATCTTTGTTGTCTGGGAAAAAAACTTTCGTAATTAAATACATATTTACCTAATAATAAAACTTCTCAATTATTAAAATATATATATTTATGTATACTATTAAATAATAAATAACTTATATCATCAGGTTGCAAATCTTCTAGCTAAGGATTAGCAAAGTTTTTGAATAGAATAATACATATTCTAATTTTATTCATGATCTTTATTAATTATTATACAAAAGACTAATATTATTATGACTCTATATTGATGATTTTAGATAATATATAATGTTGATATAGTCAACTATGATAATATAAATTCAATATGTTTTTAAATTTCTGTTTTCTTATTCAATATTATTATCTATAATTCATTCGTTATATTTTACCATTTTGTATTAACATTAACGAAATATAAAATATATAACATTCAATGTGTTCAATAATATATTTACGTATTATTACTATATTTATATTCGAAGGCTCTGTCTCTGAAACCTACTTCTCCTTTACCTCCTGTCGATATATAGTACTTATATATATATTTAAATAATTTACTTATATTTCTCTACAATAATGATATGTTATATATAATCTATATATATATTACAATTATAATATATATATATATTTACATTATATATATATACTCATTAACTGTGATATATATACCTATTAATATATGTTATATATA
>JABUQX010101996.1:17500-20199 GCA_015478945.1 Trachelipus rathkii | reverse complement strand
TGTTTCTGTTGTCTAGTCATTCTTCAGAATTTTCACATTTTTCAAAACTCATGTTTTTGACATTCTTCGTTGACCAAAAATTTTTTTCTAATGACTTCAAACTTGAAATATGCATAGATAGGTCCATTACCTACAATATGAGAGAAGTACATTTTCGATTTTTTGAGTTTTGTGCTCAGCGTTCTCCAATTTCCAATCCCACTTTTTTGGGGATTTTGAAATGAAAAATTGCGGTAATTTTTTTTGGTTCTGACGAAGTGAATGAATTTTGCAGGGCATATGTAGTCGAATAAGATGCACATTTTTTACTTACATAATTTCTTTGTATATGCATTAGTTTTGGATTTGTTCTTGGAACAAACTTTCAAAAAAAAAAATTTTTTAAAATTTTTTTTAAAAAATTTTTCTTTTGAGTATACAAAAAAATTATCTAAGTAAAAAAGATGTATATTGCCCGACTATACAAGCCCTGAAAATTTGATGTTGATCGGATAAGAATAAAAAAAATATCCTAATATTTCATTTCAAAATCCAAAAAAAAGTGGGTTTGGAAATTGGACAACGCTGAGCACAAAACTCAAAAAATCGAAAATGTACTTTTCTCATAATGTAGGTAATGGACCTATCAATGATATTTCAAGTTTGAAGTCATTTCTAAAAATTGGTAGTTGATACGAAGATGTCAAAAAACATGGGTTTCTGAAAATTTTGAAATCTGAAAGGAATGGGTACAGACACAGGAATCTCTCTCTGAAACAACGTTTTTTAGAGGAGCCAAAAAAAGCTTACGGTTTAGCGTTTATATAGTCAAAATCAGTCCTGAAAAAATTATCGGAAGTTCTATTTTAGGGGGGGGGGAAATAGGGCTCAGCCCAAGAAAAACATTGGATCTTGCCCTTGAGATCTGGTGTTTGCTGGATACCTGTGCATTGCGTCCAGATGTGAGATATAGCTTATATATTTAAGCTTTATAATATTAGATATATATATAGAAATATATATAATATATATATATAATATATATATATATATATATATATATATATATATATATATATATATATATATATATATTATATATATATATATTCATTATTTAAAGATTTTCCATCTTAGATTGTTGATAAGGTAGCCGTCATCATATATAAAATATATATATTAATATTATATATATATATATATATATATAATAATATATATAATATATATATATATTATATATAATATATATAAATATATATATATATATATATATATATATATATATAGATAATATATATAGAATATATATATATATTATATATATATATATATTACTATATATATATATATTATATATATATATATATATATAATAATATAATATATAATATATATATATATATTATCAGGCTTCGGGGCAAGTACATTTTTGTCAATGTTACATGTACTCTAGAGTGTTCAACTACAAGTACAAGTACTCTAGGATTTAGTTCAATACAAGTACAAGTACATAGTATCAAGTACAAGTACTTTATGAAAGCTTCCATATATATATATATATATATAATATATATAGTATATATATATATATATATATATATATATATAGTTATATATAATATTAATATATATAAACTATATATATATAAATATATATATATATATATATATATATATATATATATATATATATTATATATATATTATATATATTATATTTATATATATATATATATATATATATTATATCATTTTTAAGCTTCACACTAAAAAATTTAAAAAATAACTTGTCCTTTCTCCCAAAGACTTGGCGGTAAAGGTGCGTAAACATGCAGCGGAAACAGGAAAGTAGTAGAAGATATGAAGCAAGTCAAAAAGAAAGCTCAGCCTTACCGCCCCCTTTATACCTTTTGGTGAGAACTCGTCGCAGTCAGAAAATCCACCTAGAGCTTCACGGTACCGCGACGGACCCTCACTATGGCATCTCGTCAATGTAGGGTTCATCCCTTGGCCCAGGTGGCCTATAACCATACCCCCTCACAAAACCCTATTATTCACTCCTACTATGCACCTTTCTTCTTGCCTCTGCCAAACTCTCATTTCTCTCCTCCAGTCATTCCTTTACTGACTCAATCCACTTTTCCTTCGGTCTCCCAGCGGTTGATTCCCACCACACTCACCACTATCAATCCGTTTAAAACCACGACTATCTTACCATCTTTTCCACATGATCAAACCATCTCAACGTACTTTCATTTATTCTCTCATTTACCCCTTTGCTTCACACCACACAACTCTCTAATATGTTCAGTTCCAATTTTTTCAATTCTTCTCACACCTAACACAACCCTAAGATTGTCCATCTGAACACATTGAACTTTAGATCTATACCTCTTATTCCAGACCATAGTCTCACTACCACACAGGTATAACATACCCTCATCTAAGACCCTAGTGCACTCAAGACCTAGTCCCTTTAAATCCACCAACGATTTAATTGCACCAGCCACCTTCCTGCCATCCACAACTTTCCTACTATACTCTGCATCATCTATCCCCTTTTCATCCAACATTTATCTTAAATATTTAAACCCGGACACTTTTTCCAGCTGCTCACCATCTAACATAACTTCACACCGAGAACGGTCCTCACTCACAACCATAACCTTAATCTTATCTACGTTTATTTTCAAACCCTTCCTTTTACACACCCTACC
>JABUQX010101995.1:37500-40000 GCA_015478945.1 Trachelipus rathkii | reverse complement strand
TATTATTCATCCTATCTCTTTAATAAGGTGGTACCTATCAAGCAACCTATAGCAGTGTCTAATATTAGAAACAGCAATACCTTGTTCTATAGGTTACTACTTTACATTGCAGAGTTTCCGTAGCCAACTCGTCACATCTACGGAACATAAACACCAATATTCACATCATACCACTTGCACCTTTCCTAACTCATTTACCTACTAAATGAGGAACTTTACAGGTAATTTTATTTAAGACAAAACACTTGTAATGGTACAAAGAAAATATCCTCCAAATTTGTCCCCCTATTTCGTAAACACACCCTTGTATATATATATATATAGCTATATAATATATATATATATATATATATAATATAATATATATATATATGTATATATATATATATATATTAATATATATTATATTATAAATAATATATATATTCATTTATATATATATATATATATATATTATATATATATATATATATATATATATAATATATATATATATATATATATATATAGTATATATATATCATATATATATATTATATATTATATATATATATATAAATATATATATATATATATATATATATAAATATTATGCAAAAGTAGGCGAGGCCTAATTAAGAAGTCTTGGATCTAGTATGGCGATATTAACAATACTACCAATTTTAACTAAACGTTAAAAGAGTATAGAAAAATTGCACAAACTTGACCTCACTTTTGAAATTATAATATAGATTGTTCCCTTTTGTACGTAGGAAATGCAAGCCATATGATGTAGGGGCTGTAACTTTTAAAACTCTGGCATCGCAAGAAAGAATGGTGTTGCTTTTAAAAGATCCTCGAGTAAAACACTTTCTAGCTACCCCCTTCCCCCCTGGCCCCCCGCCCCCCCGGCCCCCCCATGACGACGCCCATGTTATATATTATTATATAGAGATAATATTTATATTATATACATATTATAATAAATATTTTTTCATATAAGATAGAATATATAAGATATATATAATATATCTTCTTTCTTCTGTCTTCATCTTCCTTATATTTTCCCAAGAATGGAAGTAAGGTGGCGACGGGGCATCGGAAAAAGAAAAGCAGTAGAAGAACATGACACAAGTCTCGAAAAGAAAGCCCAGCCTTACC
Source organism: Trachelipus rathkii (assembly GCA_015478945.1). NCBI lineage: Eukaryota > Metazoa > Arthropoda > Malacostraca > Isopoda > Trachelipodidae > Trachelipus > Trachelipus rathkii. The sequence goes on along the minus strand of JABUQX010101995.1, from coordinate 38,860 downwards.
GCCCCCTCAGTACCATTAATTAGTGGGAAACCCATCGCAGTCAGAAAAAATCCCAACCCCTAAAGCTTCATGGGACAGCGATGGACCCTCACTATGGTAGATCGTCAATGTAAGGGTTCATCCCTTGGCCCAGGTGGGCCACAACCATACCCCCTCACAATCCCCCGCCATTCACTCCTATTATACACCTTTCTTCTCGCCTCTACCAAACTCACATTTCTCTCCTTCAAACATTCGTTTACTGACTCAATCCACTTTTTCTTCGGTCTCCCAGCCGGTCGGTTCCCAACACACTCGGCACTATACATCCGCTTAACCAACCGACTATCATTCATCCTTTCCATATGACCAAACCATCTCAACATACTTTCATTTATTCTCTCATTTAGCCCTTTCTTCACACCACACAACTCTCTAATACGTTCATTCTTCATTTTATCAATTCTTCTCACACCTAGCACGCCCCTAAGATTGTCCATCTGAACACATTGAACTTTAGATCTATACTTCTTATTCCAGACCATAGTCTCACTACTATACAATAACACAGGTAACAACATAACCCTCATGTAAAACCCTAGCACACTCAAGACTTAGTCCCTTTACATTCACCAACGATTTAATTGCACCAGCCACCTTCCTGACATTCACAACTTTCCTGCTACACTCTGCATCGTCCGTTCCCTTCTCATCCAACACATACCCTAAATATTTAAACTCAGACACTTGTTCCAGCTGCTCACCATCTAACATAACTTCACACTGAGGACTGTCCTCACTCACAACCATAACCTTACTCTTATCCACGTTTACTTTCAAGCCCCTCCTTTTACACACCCTGCCAAATCTCTCTACCAATCCTCTCAAACTCTCTTCAGATTCGCCACACAGAACCAAATCATCCGCATATAATGGTAGGGCACCCTCCACTCATCTCCATTCTCCACCATTCTAAAACACCATTTCCTGCCCATCCCCCACCTCGAATTCTTTCCATAACCCATCCATATACAAATTGGTAACTAACCAAGGAGCATAACACAACCCTGTTCTACTCCGCTGTTAACCTAAACCAAATCATCCATTTACACCATTTATTCTACACACGCTTTCTACTTATCGTTCATACTTATATACTTTTGATTCCATCCAGAAGCCTACCACCAACATCAAACACACTAACACCTAACACTAACACTTAACCCGATTACACCCTGTCATTTGCCTGTTTGCAAATCCATAAAACCTAAATAAATTTATGCTTCTTCTCTCATTTCTCAATCATTTGTTTCAATGTAAGATTTGATCCACACATCTCTACCACTCCTAAACGCCACCTTGTTCTTTCACCAATCAGTCC
>JABUQX010101995.1:0-27500 GCA_015478945.1 Trachelipus rathkii | reverse complement strand
ATATATATATATATATAGATAATTATATTATATAAATATATATATATATATATATATATTATATATATTATATATATATATTTTATATATATAGTATATATATATATATATATATATATATTATATATATATATATATATATATATATACATATATATATATAATATATATATATATATATATATATATATATATACTATATATATAATATATATAATATATATATATATATATATATATATATATAATATATCTGCATTTTTATACATCTGATAATATATTATATATTATATATATATATATATATATATATTTATATATATATATTATAATATATATTATATTATATATATATATATAATATAATATTAAATTTTATAAAATGAGTTCATGCTGTACACTTATGTTGTGGGACCACGTTTTATACACCATTTAATATATATATTATAGATATATATATATATATTATATATATATAATATTATATTATATATATATATATAATATATATATATATATATATATATATAAATATATATATATATATATATATATATACTATATATATAAATTATATATATATATTATAAATTTTAAATTTTTTATAAATACTGCATATATATTTAAAAAAAAAATCATTTTATTAGTAATTTATAATATATGTAAAATATTTAATAATCTCTTATAAATATAAAGGTACTTTTAAAGGTACTTTAATTTTAAAAAGTAATTCAAATATCAAGTAAATTATTATTATGGTCTTTTTTGGTGAGAAAATTATTTATATCTCACGTAAATTAAGTTTCTGTGATACGCATCCAAAATCTCACGTGAAAATCGTTATATAGTTTTCCGCACGAAACCTACGTGGGAATTATGTTTGCAATAAATAAACCAATTTCGACGTCAAAAAAGTATCAAACCTTCATAAAAGATATTTCGCGTAAGATTTATTCTATGCAGGATTTAGCGTATATCTACGTTGGTTAAGTATTCTTTTTGCAAATACCTCACGTAAATTAAATTTCAAAGTTATGCATCCAAAATCACACGTAAATATGGTTATATAGTTTTCAGCACAAAACCCACATGGGATTTATATTTGCAGAAAAATAAATGAATTTTAACGTTCAAAAAAAAAGTATCAATATATTCAAAACAATATCTTCGCGCGAGGTTTAGTCCTATGAAGAACGTTAAGGCTTGATATCTACATGATGAGCCGACCATAAAGATTTCGTTTTTGTTAAAATACAAAAAGCTCACGCTAAAGTAAATTTCCGTACACTCCATGTCAAATTATCCACTTCCTGTGAATTTTGTTATAATCATAGTATTTCCCGCGAGAACCCACGTGAAGAATGTATGTTTAACCATCAAACCAATATTCAACGTTCAAAAAACAGTATCAAAACCTTTATAACCGATGATAGCTCGCGTAAGATTTATTTATGGAGGAATTTAGTCGTATATCTAGCGGGATATATATATTTTCCTTTTTAGTAAGTACTACAAAAACTTACAGCGCTAAAATTAAATTTTCAAAGTTATGTATCGCAAAAATCACACTAAATATTGTTATATAGTTTCAGCACCGAAACCCACGTGGGATTTATATTTGCAAAAAATAAACCAATTTTAACGTCAAAAAGGATCAAAATTTAATAAAAGATATCTCGCGCGAGGTTTATCCTATGAAAGAATAAGCTGATATATCGCACGTTGACGGTCTAAAAGTCTTTTGTGATAAGATACAAAAATCTCGACAGTAAAGTACATTTTTCAAAGTTACTTAACCAAAATCTCACGTGAATATTGTTATATAGTTTCCACACACGAAACCCACGTGGGAATTGTGTTTAAAACCAATAAACCAATTTTAACGTCAACAAGAATTATCAAAATTATCATAGAAGAGACATCACGGAGATATTTCATCCTAAGGAGCGACAAGCCTACAACTAAGTGATTTTAAAGTTCTTTTTTAAATACAAAAATCTCACGTCTAAAGATAAGTTTCAAATGTTACGTGAACCAAAATTCTCAGGTCTTCTAAAAGTCATGAGAATGTCTCGCAAAAGGATGATGAAGCTCTAAAAATTATGAGTCTCTATAAAAGTGGTATGAAATGTTTCCCAAAAGCATAGAAGGTATCCAAAAAGTATGAAGCGTCTTCAAAATTATATGAAGATTCGCTTAATATAATTATGGAAGAGTTTCTCAAAACGCAACACAGTATGAACGTCAACAGAGGATATGAGAAGTCGCGACACACTATGATAATAGAAGTGTCTCTAAAAAGTTATATTCACTCTCAAAAAAAATATGAAGTACTCCAAATATAACTATGTTCAACGTCAAAGTCTCCAAAAAAGGATAATAGATAAGTTATCCCTCCAAACAGATAAGGAGTGAACTACCCCAATATAATAAAGTCTCAAAAATTATGAAGTCTCACAATAAACATTATCGCAGTCTCTTAACGAATTATGAGTATCACCAAAAAGATATGAAGTGCACTAAATATAAGATATTTAAAGTCTCTGAAAAGTTATGAGAAACTCTACGACGAGATATAAGTCTCCAAAAAGTATTATGATGCTTTCATCCGATAGGGATAAAAGGTAATGGTCTCTAAAAAGCTTATTTTAAGTGTTCGTCTAAAGACATCGAAGATACTCATAAAAATTACTGATATGTCCTACACACAAGGTAATATGAATCTCTAACCAAAGAAGATTGAAGTTCTTCCCACAAAAAGTATGAAGATCTCCCAAAAAAATATGAGTCTCAAAAAAGATATTATAGTCTACCAATAAAAGATGTGATAGTCTCCAACAAAAGATATGAAGAGTCTCCTAAAAAAATTCTGGAAGTACTCCAAAAAGATATGAGTCCTCCAAGAGAGATTATGAAAGTCTCTAAAAGTTAATTAGAAGTGTCTCTAAATAATTTATGAGTCTTCAAAAGATATTGAAGTCTCCAAAAAGATATATAGTCTCCAAAAAGATATGAAAGTCTCCCTTATACAGCATAAAAGTCTCCAAAAAGATATATAGTCTCCAAAAAGAAATGAGCCTGAAAAAGTTATGAAGTCTCCAAAAAAGATTATGAAGTCTCCAATAAAAATATGAAGTCTCTAACAAAGTTATGAAGATCTCATAAAAAGATATGATAGTCAGTCTAAAAGTTATGAATGTTCTTCAAAAAGATATTAAGTCGCTCCAAACACATATGAAAGTATATACCATATAAAAGATGAATCTATACTCTAATTAAAGTTATGACAAGTCTCCAAAAGTATGAGTCCCAAGATAAGATACTGAAGATACATACCAAAAAAGAGTGAATATCTACAAAAGTTATGAAGTCCTCCAAAAAGAGTTATGATTCTTCCAATAAGATATGAAAGTCTCAAAAAGTTATGAAGTCATCCAAAAATATTCCGAATGTCTCACAAATATATACATTCTCCCCAAAGACGAGTATAAAGATCTCTAAAAAGTTATGAAGTGCTCCAAAAAGATATGAAGTCTCCAAAAAGATATGAGTCTCCAAAAGATATTGTCTCTATTAAGTATTTATGTCTAAATGTATTATGTTTACGAAATAAAGAATTAAAGTCTAAAAAAGATAATAAGTCTCAAAAGTTATGTCTCCAAAAATTATGAAGTCTCCAAAAAGTTAATGGTCTCCAAAAAGATATTGAAGTTTTCCAAAAGATATGCAAGTTTCCAAAAAGATATGAAGTTTCCAAAAAAGATATGAAGGTCTGAAAAATTTATGAGTCACCAGCAGATCATAAATTGGCAAAAACGAATATGCTCTCCTTAAGATATAAAGTTCAGAAAATTATGAAGTCTCTTAAAAAGTTATGATGTCTCCAAAAATATGAAGGTCTTCAAAAGATAGAGGTCTCCAAAAAGATAATGAAGTCTCTAAAAGTATGAAGTCTCCAAAAAAAGATATGAAGTCCCAAAAAAGATATAAAGTCTCCAAAAAGATAGTCTCAAAAAGTTATGAAGTCTCAAAAAGATATGAAGTCTCTAAAAAGTAATGAAGTCTCAAAAAGATATGAAGTCTCCAAAAAGATATTGTCTCTTCTAAAAAGTTATGAAGTCTCCAAAAAGATTCTATGAAGTCTCAAAATATATGAAGTCATCCAAAAGATATGAGTCGCACAAAAAGATATGAATCTTAAACGCTTATAAAGTCTCCAAAAAGAATGAAGTCTCTAAAAAGATATGAGTCTCCAAAAGATATGAAGTCTCCAAAAAGATAGAAGTCTCTAAAAAGTTATGAAGTCTCCAAAAAGATATGAAGTCTCCAAAAGATATGAAGTCTCCAAAAAGTCATGAAGTTCCAAAAGATATGAAATCTCTAAAAAGTTTGAAGTCTCCAAAAATATATGAAGTCTCCAGAAAGATTATGAAGTCTCTAAAAAAGTTTAGAAGTCTCTAAAAAGTATGAAGTCTCAAAAAAAGATATGAAGGTCTGCCAAAAGATATGAAGTCTCCAAGAAGATATGAAGGCTCTAAAAAGTTATGAATCTCAAAAGATATAAGTCTTCCAACAAAGCTATGAAGCTCTCCAACCAAGACCTCATGAAGTCTCCAAAAGCATATAAGCTCTCTACACACCAGTATGATACGTCTACCAAAAAGATATGAAGTCTCCAAAAGATATGAAGTCTCCAAAAGATATGAACACTCCAAAAAGATATGAAGTCTCCAAAAAGATATGAAGTCTCTAAAGTTTATGGAAGTCTCCAAAATGATAGAGTTCTCTAAAAATTATGGAAGTCTCAAAAAGGTATGAGTCTCCAAAAAGATATGAAGCCTCCCAAAAAGATATGAAAGTCTCCAAAAAGATATGGAGTCTCTAAAAAGTTATGAAGTTTCAAAAATATTATGATCTCAAAAAGATATAGAGTCTCCAAAAAGATATTGAAGTCTCTAAAAGTTATGGAGGTCTCCAAATATATGATATGAAGTCTCAAAAGAAATGATGAAGTCTCCAAAGAAAGAAAGTCTCCAAAAGATATGAAGTCTCTAAAAAGTTATAAGTCTCCAAAAAGTTATGAAGTCTCCAAAAGATACTCTGAAGTCTCTAAAGTTCATGAAAGTCTCCAAAAGTATTAGAAGTCTCAACGAGAAGCGTATGAAGTCTCCAAAAGAGATGATGTCTCTTAAAAAGTATCATTGAAGTCTCCAAAGAGATATGAAGTCTCTAAATAAAGTTACTCGACTAATCTACCTCAAAAAGTTAATATGAAGTCCAAAAAGTATTAGTCCACTCATGGTCTCTAAAAGGCCTATACAAGTCTCGCAAGACAATATGAAGTCTCTAAAAGATATGAAGTCTCCAAAAAGATATAAGTCTCCAAAAAGATATGAAGTCTCTAAAAAGTTATTAACTCTGTAAGAAGATACAAATTATGCTAAAACATATGAAGTTTACTTTCAGGTGATATGAAAGTCTCCAAAAAGAATGAGTTCATAAAAATTATGAGTCTCCAAAAAGATTATGGAAGTCGCCAAAAGATATGACAGCTCTCTAAAATGTTATGAAGTTCTCTAATAAAAGTTATAGATATCTTCAATAAAGATACTGTAAGTCTCCAAAAAGATCCTGAGATCTCTTAAGAACCATATGAAGTCTCCAAAAGATATGAAGTCTCCAAAAAGATATGAGTCTTATCCACAAAAGAGATGAGTCTACTAAAGAGATTTATTAACTCTTCAATAGATGAAAGATCCATTATAGATTATTTCGTCTCTAAAAAAGTTATTGAAGCTCCAAAATATATTGAAGAGATCTTACTACAAAAGTATAAATGAAGTCTATTAACAAGATATTGCAGTCACAGTTAAAAGATATAGATAAAGATATCCTATAATGACTCTGAAAGTCACTACTAAAAAGGTTATGATCTCTCACCAAAAGATCTGGAAGTCACCACACAACAAGATAGAAAATCTCAATAACGACCGATGGGTCTCTAAGAAAGCTATGATAGTTCCAAAGAGATATGAAGTCTCTACATAGATATAAGAGTCTCTTTAACAAAACGAACTTGAAGAGTATCTATCGTGCAACACAGTTAGTGGGTCGTATACTATAATAATAGTGAGTTGAATGTCTATCTCAAAAAAAATATTGAAGTCTCAAAAGAACTCAAAACTCAAAAAATAATGAAGTATTCACAAAGATATAATCTAAAAAGTTATGAATTCTCTCCCAAAAAGATATGAAGTCTCCAAAATATATGGTCTCTAAAAAGTTATTTAAGTCTCTAAAAAAAGTATGAAGTCTCCAAAAACTACTGAAGTCTACATAAAAGCTCTCGAAGTCTCACAAAAAGATATGAAGAGTTACTAAAAAAGTATATGAAGTCTCTCAAAAATATTATCAGTCCTCATAACAAAACTATATCAAGTCTCCACAAGTTATGAAGTTCTCAACAAGATAAGAAATTGAAAAAAAGATATAGGAGAAGTCTTACTCAAAAAAGATAACTCGAATGTGCCTTCAAAAACTGATGAAGCTCTAAATAAGTATGAAGTCTCCACAAACGATATGAAGGTCTCCAAAAGACTATGAAGTCTCCAAACAGCCATAGGAATGTCTCCAAAAAATATGAAGATCTGCAAGAAGATCATGAAGTCTCCAAAAAGTATATTAGAAGTCTCCAATAATAATATATGAAGTCTCCTAAAAAGTTATGAAGTCTCCAAAAAGATATGAAGTTCTCCAAAAAGATATGAAGTCTCTAAATATTCTGTCCAAAAAGGATATGAAGGGTCTCCAAAAGAGATGAAGTCTCTATATAAGTGTTAAATCAAGTCCGCCTAAAAGATATGAAGTGATTCTCCAAAAAGAATGAAGTCTCCAAAAATTCATTTGAAGCTCTCAAAAAGATATGAGAGTTTTCGACTCTATAAATTTATGAGTTTCAGTAATATGTCTATGATATTATGTCTCCAAAATGAGAGATATGAAGAGCTCTCCAAAACGAGCATATATGAAAGTCTCTCTCAACAAAGTTAGTAATCACTTCAAAAAAGAATATGATAACCTCCCCAAGAAGATATGAATAGTCTCCAACATTATCATTTCATCACTAAAAACGCTCACCATGAACAGTCCTCCAAAAAGTGCCTAGCTTCTCTCAAAAAAGTATATGCGAAGTCTCCCAAAAAAGATTTAAATCTCAAAAAGAGATGAAGATCTCTAAATAACGTTTATTGAAGTTCACTCAAAGCATATAGAAGTCTCCAAAAATTTCGAAGATCTCCACCAAAAAGATTATGAAGTCTCCAAAAGATTATGGTCTTCTAAGAAAGTTACTAAGTACATTCCAAAAAGATTATAGAAGTCTATCCAAATAAAATATTGAAAGTACTCTAAAATTAGTTATTTTGAAAGTCCTCAAACAAGTGTATGAAGTCTCCAGAAAGATATATTATGAAGTCTTCCCAACGATATTAAAGTCTCCAACAGAATGGTGGTGGAAGCTGCACTATAAAGTTATAAGTCTCTACCTCAATAAGTATATGAGTCTCCAGAAAACAAGGAAAGAAGTTCCAAAAAAGAAATGAGTCATCCACTAAAAAAATTGAGTCTCTAAAAAAGTTATGAAGTCCAAAAAGATATGAAGTCTCCAAAAAGATATGAAGTATCTAAAAAGTTATGAAGTCTCCAAAAAGATTATGAAGTCTCCAAAAAAGGATATGAAGTCTCCAAAAAAGATATGAAGTCTCTTAAAAGTTATGAAGTCTCCAAAAGAAATGAAGTCTCCAAACAGATATATGAAGTCTTCTCCAAAAAGAATGGCTGTTCTCAAAGCTAAAAGATCTCCACAAAAATAATGAAGGCTTCTTAAAAAGATATCTGAAGTACTCCAAACAAGATATGAAGTCTCCTAAACAGATAATTGAGAAAATAGTCATTTAAAAAGTATGATGTCTCGGGCATATGAAGGTCTGTCACATGAAAATGTATTATGTAAACTCTCAAACTAAGAATGGATGAATAGCGATCTCCTAGAAACAAGATTATGTAATCTCTTAATAAAGTTTTGAAGTCTCCAAAAAGATATGCAAGTTCTCCAAAAAGATAATCGATCTCTATAAAAGTTAGAAGTCACTTATAAGCTCTATATGATAGTCTCCTAAAAGTTAGAAAGTGAGTTCAGTCTCAAAAGATTACTCTGCAGCCAGCTCTCACAGAAAGACTCAGTGAGACCTGCTAAAAAGGGTATGAAGTCTCCAAAAAGGATATGAAGTGACATCACCAATAAATGATATAGTAGTGACTCTCTCTAACAAGATATATGAGATCTCTCACACAAGATATGAAGTCTTTAAAAAAATATGGTAGTTCTATCAAAAAAGATATATGCCTCTCGCACTAAAAAGATATGATAGCTCTCAAAAAGATATGAAACAACTGTTAATCATATATAGAAGTCTCAACTCAAAAAGATTATGGAAGTCTCTAAAAAGTTATTGAAGATCATCCTAAAAAGATTTCGAAGTCTCTAAATTTATGACATCTCCAAAAATTTTGTTAGTCTCCAAATAAGATATGAAAGTCCCAAAAATAGATGAAGTCTCCGCAAAGAAGATATGAAGACTCTAAAAAAAGTTATTGCATCGCGCTCAAAAAGATAGAAGTCTCTAAAAAAAGTTAATGCAAGGTCGTCCTCAAATAAGATATGAAGCTCCAAAAAGATATGTAAAGTTCTCCTCACAATAAATAATATGGAAAGTTATCTCTCAATAAATTGTATGAAGTCATCAAAGAAACACTATGAAGATCTTCCTAAAAAAAGGATGAAGTCCCCAAAAAGATAATGACGTTCTCTCATAACAGTTATGATAGTACTGCCAAAAAATGATATTGAAGAGTCTCACAAAAGATAGTGAAAGTCTTCTCAATTTAAATATTGAAGTGTCGTCCCATAGAAAATTGATCTACCCAAAAAGATATGTAGCTCGTCTAACACAGAGGTTATATGACAGTCTCACAGATAAGATTATGAGAATCTCCTCATAAGAAGTGAAGTCTTCCCGAACAATATAGATAGATTCACAGATATATATTTAGGATCTCCCATACACAGTATTATATGATACAGTCTCACCAAAGACTATGTACAGTCTTCCAAAAGAGATATTGAAGGATCCACACAAAAAGATATGAAGTCAGTTCATAATAAGTCAGAATCTCCAAAAAAAGATATGAAGCCTTCTAAAAAAGTATATGAAGATCTCTCACACAAAAAATAATTGAGCGTTTCTCTAAAAAGTCTTTCTGTCAAAGTCATCCATAAAAGATATGAAGTCTCCCTAAAAAATATGTAAGTCTATCTTAAAAAGGTGAGGTCTCTAAAAAGTCAAGATAAATCTCACATAAGAAACGACTATGATAATCTCCTCAACTAAAAGCATTTCAGAAGTCTCCAAAACAGGTCTATGGAGTCTCTTAAAAAGTTATGAGTCTCCAACGAGGAATAATGAAGTCTCTTAGAAAAGCTTATAAGATTAATGCACAATAAAAGATTATGACAGTTCTCTCTAATAAAGGTAATAGAAGTCTACTAATAAGTTATCAAAGTCACTCCACAAAAAGATATGACAGTCTCCAAACAGATAGGTAAAGACTCCAAAAAGTATAATTGAAGCATACGCTTTTAATATAAGTTATGCAAGTCTCCAAAGATATTGAAGTCTCCAAAGATATGAATTCTCACAATAATTATTACCGATAACTACATCAAAGCTATTAAGTCTCCAAAAAGATAACAGGTCTCTTAAAAATAAATTAGAAGTTTCTCCAAATAAAAGTTGAAGTCTCCGAAAAAGAGTATGAACTCTGAGAAGTATGTATGATATAGTCTAAAAAAAGAGTATGAAGTCTCCAAAAAGATTATGAAGTCTTCCGAATATCACGAGTCTACACACACTCCACGAAAAATGATGAAAATCTTTCATGTTCTTAAAAGTTATTAGTAAAGTCTCCGCAAAAAGAAGTAAATGAAGTCCTCCCATTAAATGACTCTATGAGGTCTTCCTAAGATTATGACGTGCACTCATAAAAAGTATATAAAAGTCTTCCAAAAAAAATAATGGAAGTATCTACTAAAGATATGAAGATCTCCTCTCAATAGAATATGAAGTCCTAAAAGTTTGATGAAGTCTCTCAATAAAAGCATACGTGAAGTCTCTTCAAAAACAGTGATGAAATACTGCAAAAATTTATGTAAGTCTCACAAAAATGACGATAGATAATCTGCAAGAAACAGTATAGTTAAAGTCGCCTAAAAGATATATTCGTCTACACAATATTTAAAGTTCTCCGCCGAATAAAGAGTTATGAATTTCACACACAAAAAGACATTGTACTCTCTAATAAAGTTTATGAGTTCACTCGTATCTGTTCCCTTGTAACTTCTTATCAAAGTAATATTTATTTTCCACAGATACTGAAGTCATACACTAATATAATTATAAAGGTTCTCCTCAACAAAGATATGGAAGTTTCCTAAATAAATTATCGCTGGATATCCTGACTGAATCCATACAGGAATTAAGGGTGGAGTCCAAGTTTCAAATAAAGTTATTAAAGGAGCGCCATCACGGGAAAGTTCCCAAAGTCTCTATAAAATAAGTTTTATGTAACTCTCAAAACGCATAGTGACATCTACTAAAAAGATCTCGTATAGTACGGAAGTGAAGTGATCACAATGTATATAGTATAGTCTCGACTCAATAACGATTAATAGAAGTCTCTATAAAAGAAAATTATGACAGGTACTCCACCTAAAGATATTGAGTCACCAAAAAGATATTTGAAGGCTCTACCAAAAAAAGAGGTATATTGCGTCTACATAAAAGCTATGATAAAGTCTCAAAAAGCGTGATGTATCATACCTTGACAAGGTATGAAATGTCTAAATAATATGAAAGTATCTCAATAAACGTTATGAAAAGTGTTCTAAAGAATGTGCACATACAAAAAAGATGATGACGTCCTGAAAAAAGAAATGAAATTATCCAAATAATTATTACTGTCTCAGAAAACTATGAGTCTCACTAAAAAGTGCATAAAGTTTCCAAAAAATATTATAAGTCTCCATAAGATTATGAAGTCGCTAAAAGGTTATGAAGTTCTCTAAAAATGTTAGTGAAGTCTCCAAAAATATGATTATATGGAAGATCTCACAAAAGACTCTCAGAGTGTCCAATAAAGAATACTTGAATTACGTCTAAAAAGTTATGAGTCTCCAAAAAAGATGTGGATCTCTTTCCACAAGTTCTTGATGTCTTTCATAAAGTTTATAGTATTATCATCCGATAAAAGTCTCAAGAATTCTCCAAAAGATATGAGTATCACAAAAGATATGAAACTTCCAAAAAGATATTAAGTCCACTCTATTAAGTTCTGAATGTCTCCTCAAAAAATATGAATCTCCAAAAACAGATGAAGTTCATCATAGATATCTTGAGAGTCTAACCAAAAGATAATGTAAAGTCTCCGCAAAGTATTGAAGTCTCAAAATGAATTATACAGATATCCTACCACAAAAGATATGAAAGTACTCTTAATAAAAGTTTTATGAAGTCTCACTCCAAAAAAGATATGAAACGTGACTTCTAAAAATCTAGATCATACAGTCGTGTAGATATAAAGGATGATTGATGTCTCTCACAAAATACTATTATAGAATCAACGTTCCAAAAATAAGATATGAAGTCTTCTAAAAAGTATTGAGTCACAGTTTCTCCATAAAAAAGATATGAAGATCTTCCATAAAATGTAAATCAAACGTCATCCGCAAAAAACTTATTGCGAATCTCCAAAGATATGAAGATCTCGTTATCAAAGACAGATTATGAAGCTGCCACACAAAAAAAGATTAATGGATAGTTCTGTAAAAAAACTACAAAATAATGAAAGTCTCACACATAAAGATATGAAGTCTCTAAATAGTATGTGAATATACCTCGTCAAAAGATAATGAACTCCAAAAGAATAGTGATGTCTCCAAATATCATGGTCTCTAAAAATTGCTTATGACTCTCCAAAAGATATGAAGTTCCCTAGCTAAAAAGAGTATGAAGTTCTCCAAAAAGATATATTAAAATCTAACCAAAAAGATATGACAGTACTCTATCAATAGTTAATGAATGTCTCCAAAGATTATGAAGTCTCTAAGATATGCAAGTCTCCAAAACGATATGAAAGTCTCCAAAAAGATATCGTCTCCAAAAAGATATAAAGTCTCAAAAAAAATGAGCCTGAAAAAAATTATGAAGTCTCTAAAAAGGTTCATGAAGTCTCTTAAAAAGTTATGAAATTCTCCGAAAAAGAGTATAGAAGTCACCAAAAAAGAAACATGCAGTCTCACCAAAAATGGTAATTGACTCACTTAAAAGTTATGAAGTCATCACAAAGAAAGTATAATTTGAAGTCTTAAAAAGATATGAAGTCTCAAAATGATAAATGAAGTTATCCAAAAAAAGATGCAACACACATCAAATAACTGTTTTAATGAAGTTCTCAAAAAGATAATGGAGGTTATCTTACATAAAGATAAGATGATATAAGTCAAAAAATAAAGTTAAGTGAATTTCTCCAATAAAGACTAGTAAGTCACCAAAAAAGACTCTGAAGTCTCACACAAAACTGATATGACAGTACACATAAATTCTAGAAATAGTTTTATGTAATTCTCTAATATTAACATCGAAGCTTCTTCCATATATACCATATGAAAGCTCCAAAAATAGGCAATAATATGGTCTCTAAAAAGCAGTATAAACAGTCTCCAAAAAGATATTGACTAGTCTCCTGTAAAAGATGATGAAAAGTCTCCAAAAAGATATGTAGTCTCCAAAAAAGATATGAAGTCTCTAAAAATTATGAAGTCTCCATAAGCATTTTGAGTCCTTCTCATACAATTGAATGATAGTCTCCAAAAGATATGAAGTCTCGACCAAAGATATGAAATCTCTTTAGAGAATGTGTAAGTCTCCAACACACGATATGAAGTCTCCAAAACGATATATGGTTACATCTTATCTCTATGAGTCTCTAACAATTATGAAGTCTCCTGAAATGACTATGATGGCTCCAAAAAGATATGTAAGTCTCCAAAATAAGCCTATGAAGTCTCTAAAAAAAGTATGAGGTCCTCCAAAAGATAATGAAGTCTCATAAAAGAATGAAAAGGTCTCCCCAAAAAGATATGAAGTCTCCAAGATATGAAGTCTCTAAAAAAGTTTATGTTAGCTCTCAAAAGATAGTGAATCTCCACGACAGATATGAAAGAGTCTCACAAAAAGATATGAATCTTTAAACGGCATACTGTGAAGGCTCCAAAAGATTATGAAGTCTTCATGAAAAAGTAATGAAGCGTCTTCCAAAAGTATGACGTGTCTACAAAATTATGCATCTCTCCCAAAAGATATGGTTCCAAAAGTATGTGAAGTCTCTCAAAAGATATTTGAAGTCTCCTCACAAAGAATGAGAGTCTCATAACAAGTTGAATTCTCCTAAAAAGATATTATTGAAGAGTCTATCTTATATTACTAGTGCTTATAATGACATCTTTCTCCAAACAGATATGAGTCTCCAAAAAGATATGAAGTCTCCAAAACTGAGTATATGAGTCTCCCAATAAATATTATGAAGTTCGTCTCCAGTATAATCATTATGAAGTACTCCCAAATATGAGTGGAAAGTCTGCCAAAACTAATGAGAGGTTACAGTCACTGTGATGAAGTGTTCTCCGCAAACAAGATATGAAGTCTCCCAAAGATATGAAGATCTAAAAAGGATATGATAAGTCCGACAAAAAAAAGTGATTTCTCCAAAAAGTATGTTGAAGATCTTAAAATTATGAAGTCTCCAAAAAGATAGGTGAAGTCTCCAAAAAGAAATGAAGTCTCCAAAAATATGAAGTCTCCAACAAAAGAATTATGCGTCTCGAACTCGATGAAGTGTGCAAAAATGAATATGGTCTCCAAAAAGACGAGTTCCAAAAGATATGAAGTCTCTCCAAAGTTATGCTCTCTCAAAAAGATCTCGGAACAGTCCTTTCCTCAAATATACATGTCAGTCTCGCCCACAAATAAAGATTTGCGTCTCTTCTGAATACTTATAAAGAATCTCTCAAAAAGATATGAATTCTCTTCCAACAAAGGAATGTAAGTCTCTAAGAGTCATGAAGTTCTCTAAAAAGTTATGAAATTCAACAAAGATATGAGTCTTTACCAACAAGTACTAATTGAATCCTCCAAACCAAGGTATGCAAGTCTCTAAATAGTGATGAAGTTCTACAAGATAGAAGTCTCCAAAAAGAATGAAGTCTCCAAAAAGAAATGGTCGTCTCCAAAAGATATGAAGTCTCTAAAAACTTATGAAGTCTCCAAAAGATATGAAGTCTCCAAAAACATATGAAGTCTCTAAAAAGTTATGAAGCCTCCAAAAAGTTATGAAGTCTAAAAAGTTATGAAGTCTCAAAAAGATATGAAGTCTCTAAAAATTATGAGTCTCCAATAATTTTATAAGTCTCCTAAAAGATCATGAAGTCGTCCAAAAAAGAATATGAAGTCTCTAAAAATTATGAAGTCTCCTTAAAAGTTATGAAGTCTCCAAAAGATATGAAGTCCTCATAAAAAGTTATCAGTATCCGCAACAGACATGAAGTCTCTCTAAGAAGTTATGAAGTCTTCAAAAAAATATGAAGAAGTCTCCAAAAATGATATGAAGTCTCAAAAGATATGAAGGGTCTCTAATAGTTATGATAGTCTCTCAAAAAAGATTATGAAGTCTCCAAAAAAGATTATTACTCTCACTCTCTGCCAAAAGCTATTGAAGTCTCTCTAACAAGATATGAAGTGTCTCTAAAAGATATGAAGTCTCTAAATAGATATGAAGTCTCTAAAATGTTAGTGATCTATAGTTCTTGTAAAAAGTTATGAACGGATCCTAAGATATGAAGGGCTCCAAAAGAAATGATTCCAAAAAATTATCAAGGACTCATAAAAAGATATGATACGCGTCTCGTAAAAAGTTATGAAGTCATCAAAAAGATATGAAGTCTCCAAAAGATATGAGTAGTCTCATAAAGTTATGAAGTCTCTAACTAAGTTATAAAACGTCTCCCCAAAAAGATCATGAATTTCGTGCTCCTGATACTGAAATACAACAGATATCTGTGAGTCTCTCAAAAAAGTTACTGCAGGTCGTGCAAATAAAGATATAGAGTCTCTAGGAGTATGAAGTCTCTGCATATCGTGTATGAAGAATCTCTCTCAAAATATAATAAGTCATCCATAAAGAGTGTGACACGTCCTCGCTCAAAAATATATGAATTCTCCAATAGAAGAGTGTGAAGTCTCTTAAAAGTTAATAGATAGCGTTCTGCAGAAATGACATAGACAGTGTTCCATGATAAGAATGTCGCTACCATACGAAGATATGACACGCGATTTCCTCCGCAAAAGATATGAAGTGCTCAAAGATATGAAGTCTCAAAAAGATTTATGATGTCTCCAAAAGATATGAATGTGATCATCCTAAGAACGTTATGGAATGTCTCTCCCAAAATAAATTGTAACTTGTGTTCTCTTATCAAAATATATAATGTAGATTGTGGAGAGAAGATATGAAGTCTCCAAAGAGGATATTGCAAGTCTCCCAAAAAGGGATCTTGAAGTGTCTTCTACACTCTCTCACTCTCTAATGTGATCACACTAGGAATTATTGATCTCTACCACTAAAAAAGGAGAGTGAAGTCTCCTAAAATGAAGGTCTCTTCAAAACAAGATATGGAAGTCTCTAAAAAGTTATGAAGTTATCCAGAAGATGTATTGAAGGTCTCCAAAAAAAGTATGACGTCTCCACAAAAAGCTTATTCAAGTCTTCGAAAAAGTTATGAAATTCCAAAAGCTGAAACCCGAAAAAGAGCTATGATAGTCTCCAACTAGCTATTGTGTGTGTCTAATCAAAGCTATATGAAGTCTCAGAAAAGATTAATGAAGTCTTCTAATGTGAAGTCTACCGCAAAATGATAATTTAATCTCAAAAAGAATATGAAGTCATTCTCTCAACAAAACGTATGATAGGCTCAAAAGACTCTAAAGTTTTTTCAAACAAAGATATGAGGTCTCCAGATAAAGATATCGAAGTCTCCTCCATGAGAGAAGAAGTAGGCTCTCTAACAAACAGTTTATAATAAAGGTTTCGCAACTATATGCACGTCATATGCCAAAAGATATGAATAAGTCTTGCTAAAATATCATATTTAGGAAGCGTGTAAGGATAAGTTATTAAAGTATACTCAAAAAAATTATTAAAGTTCTCCAAAAGATGACGCTCGCCGAAAGTTTATGAAAGTCTGCTAAAAGTTATTATGATTAGTCTCAAAAAGATATTGAAGTCTCCAAAAAGATACTGAAAGTCTCAAAAGGAATAGTGAAGTCATCAAAACTCTGAAAGTACTCTAAGAAGTTATGAAAGTCTCCATAAATAAGATAAGAGATGAAGTCATCCAATAAAAATAGATATTGAATCATTACATTACAGTTATGAAGTCTCCACTAAAATGACTCATGATAGTCTTCCTCATATAATTTAAGATATGAAGATCTTCCTCAAAAAGATATAGTCTTGATGCTAAAAACGGATTATATGAGGCTGCCCAAAGATATGAAGTCATTCCACTCATAAAAGATATTTGAAGTCCTCCAAGAGACAGATGATCCCTGGTTCTCTCGCTACAAGCCGCTTCATAGTCTCCAAAAAGATATGAAGTCACTAAAAAGATATGAAGTCTCCAAGAAGATCGTGAGCTCTCCTCAAAAAGATAACTGAAGTCTGCTGTATTAGTTATGAGCAAGTCCTCCCAAAAGATACTGAAGTCGCCAGGAACACATATGAATGCTCTCCCTCTCATAAACACGTATGATCTCCAAAGAAACGTTATGTAAGAAATCTGCCGTACATAACGTTTTGAGAGTGCTCCTAAAAGATTATTTGAAGTCTCTAAAAACATACCTTCTGCTCTCTCAAAGAATTTATATTGGAAGTCTACTAGAAAGATTGTGAAGTCTCACGAGAATAAGAGTAGTGCGTGACTCAAAGTAGTGAGGTCTCCATAAAAGATTCTCGAAGGCTCTTAAAATTTTATTTGAAAGTCATCTAAGAGAAGAGTATCGTCGATAAATATATGACAGTCTCACCACAAATAATGATATGAAGTCTCAACACAATCTGTGTGGAGAGTCTCTCTAAATTTGATTAGTCCCTCGATAAAGATATCGAAGTCTGCAGAGAAAGATATGAAGATACTCACACACATAAAATGTTCTGATTCTTTAACTTTAAGCATATGTAAGTTTTCTTCAAAAATGATATTTGAAGTCTTCTAAAAAGTTCTCAAGAGACTCCATTGATATGAGTTCGACAATCTAGATAAGAATTGATTGACACGTCGTCCAAAAGATATGCGTATAGTGTACTGCTAAAAAGATTATGTACGTCACGCAATACAATCATATATTAAGTCTCCAAAAGACCATGAAGTCTCTTATATAAAAAGTAATGCATTCTCTCAAACTAGATATGAAGTCTCTAAAAACTAGTGATAAGACTCCTCCACAAAAAAAGATGATGATCGCATTCTAGAAGATCCTATGTGAAGTCTCTCCTCAAAAAGATATGAAGTCTCCAAAAAAGATATGAAGTCTCCAAAAAGATATGAGGTCTCCAAAAAGATATTCTCCAAAAAATTATTGAAGTCTCTAAAAATTATGAAGTCTCCAAAAAAGATATGAAGTCTCTCAAAAAGATCATGAAGGTCTCTTAAAAAGATAATGAAGTCCCATAAAAGAAATGAAAGTCTCCAAAAAAGATATGAAGTCTCTAACAAAGTATGAAGTCTCAAACAAGATATGAAGTCTCCAAAAAGGTATGAAGTCTCCAAAAATTTATGAAGTCTCCAAAAAGATATAGTCTCTAAAAGTTATGAAGCTTCCGAAACAGATATATGAAGACTCAAAAAGAATGAAGTCTCCAGAAAGATATGGAAGTACTCTTAAAAGTGTATAGAAATCTCCAAAAGATATGAAGCATCCAAAAATAGATATGAAAGTCTCTCCAAAATCATATCGGTCCTCTAAGATAGTTATAAGAATTCACGCTCTTAAAGTATATGAAGTCTCCAAAAGATGTGAAGTTCTCTTATACATAACACTGTATTGAATGTGCTCCTATGAAAAGTTTGAAAAGTCTCCTCACTCTCAAAAATGATTAATGAAAGTCTGGGGTCCAAAAAGAATATTGAATATCCATAAAGAGTATGAACGTGTTCTTTCAAATAGTTTATAATCAGTCTCCAAAAATATATGGAGTTCTCTTATAAAGTATGTAATCTCTCATAAGATGTATTGTAAGGTGCTCTCTCTATTAGAAAGATGCAGTCACTCTAAGAAAATTACTGAAGTGTCGCCAAAATACACACTGAATGAAGTCGGCCAAAAAGGTTTGCGTTGTCTCACTCTCAAAATAGTATGAAAGTCTCTCTGAAAAAGGTATGAAGGTCTCCAAAGATAGGAAGTTTTCCACAGAAAGATTTGAAACTATCACCAAAATAAAATATGCAGAAGTTCTATAAAAATCTTCATATAATAGAGTCCTAGTTCAAAAGAAAAGATTCTAAGAGTCTCTCTATAGAAGATGAGTGTGCACCGCTCGAAAAAGATATGAATCTCCTCTAAAGAGATTATGAAATCTCCAAAAAAAAGCTTACTCAAGCTCACCATCACAGAAAGAGAGCATATGATAAGTCCTCTCAAAAAGATATGATGTCTTTCAAATAAAATGATTGAAGTGCTTCCAAAAAATGATGAGATCCTTAAAAGTTTTAGGAAGTCTCCAAAAAGAGTATGAAGTCCCCAAAAGATATGGTCTCTAAAAAAAATTAATTGAAGTTCTTAAAAGTTATAAGTACTCCAATAAAAATATGAATGTTCCCCATAAGAAAGATATGGAAAGTTCCCAAAATAAGACTATGAATCATCTAATAATATTTAAATGAAGAAGTTACTCCACAATAAAAAAGATAATATCTCTAAAAGTTATGCATAGTCTCCACAAAAGTTATTGAAAGATCTGCAAAATAAGATTAAGGAATTGTCACAAAGATAAGAAGACTCCAAAAGATAAGGAATTCTCTAAAAAGATATGAAGTTTCCCAACAAAAGATTATGCGAGTACCCACCAAAAAGATCGGTGAGCTCTACAAAGACATAGCGCTCCTCAAAGTTAGAAGTCTTCCACAAACACGATCAATGAAGTCCTCCAATAAAAGATTTGAAGTCTCTAAAAAGTTATGAAGTCTCCAAAAAATAGTGAAGTCTTCCAATATAAGAATATGAAGTCTTCAACAGAATCATATGAAGTCTCATCTAAAAAAAGTATTATGATAAGTACTTCTTCAAAAAGCTATGAAGTGTTCTTCGCAGAAAGATATGAAGTCTCTAAAAAGTATATGAGATAGTCAAATCCACAAAAGTATTAATGTAGTATCACTAACAAAGGCTTATGATAGTTCTTCAAAAAAGTTAATTAGAATGGTCTCACTCACACAAAGAAAGCTATCAAGAATTGTAACTAAATCTCCTCCAAATAGTATGAATGTTTTCTCTGTAAAAAGTTATGGAGTCTCTCAAAGATATGAGTCATGCTAAATAGATATTGCACGTCTCTCCAAAAAGATATGGTTCTCTATTCAAGCATTCTTGAGGTACTCACATATAAACAGATTTGATTAGTCTTCTAAAATAATATGTAATAAAGTCTTCCTCAAAAGATTTATATGAAAGTCTCCATAAATGTTAATTCAGATGCACTCTAAACGTTAGATGTTATTCCCAAAAAGTGATTGAATTTCATACCTCTCAGTGATGAATCTCCAAAGTAATTATGGTGATAGTCTCGACTCAACCAAAGATTAATGAAGTACTCTAAATAAGTTATGAAGTCTCCAATAAAAGATATGATGTCTACCAAATGATCTTGGCGTCACATATAACAAATTTATCGAGTAGATCTACGTGACGATCTTGATTGAAGTCTCCAGACAACTCAGAGCCTATATATATATATATCTCACACACTCTCTCACTACGGTTTAGAACCTCTCTCCTTAATAAAAGAGCTATGAAGTCTCTAAAACTTATAAATGATTCAGTCACCTCACACACTATTTCTGATGTTACACACCAAGATTCTTAGCGATATTATGGAAGTCTAAACCAACAAAGATAGTGAACACAATTATCACAAAAAGACTATGAAGTCTCTTAAAAAAGTTATGGAAGTCTCCATAAAATACTGAAGTTCTCCGAAAAAGAATATAAGTCTCCGAAAAAGATATGAAGTTTCAAAAAATATGAAGTCTCCAAAAAAATATGGAGTCTCCAAAAAGATATGAAGTCTCCAAAAAGATATGCAAGTTCTAAAGGTTATGAAGTTCTCCAAAAAGATATGCAAGTCTCCCAAAAAAGATATTGAAGTCTCTTAAAAAAGATATTGAAGTCGCCCAAAAAGATATTGAAGCTTCCAAAAAGATATGAAGTTCTCTAAAAATTATCAAGTCTCCAAAAATATGAAGTCTCCAAAAGAATAAGTCTCCAAAAAATGAAGTCTCCAAAAAGATATAAGTCTCTAAAAATTATGAAGCCAAAAAGATATGAAGTCTCAAAAAGATATGAGTCTCCAAAAAGATATGAGTCTCTAAAAGTTTATGAAATCTCCAAAAAAGAATGTGAAGGCCTCCAAAAGATATGAATCTCCAAAAATATGGTCTCTAAAAGCTATGAGTCTTCAAAAAGATATGAAGTCCTAAAAAGATATGAAGTCTCCAAAAGATATGTAAATCTCCAAAAAGATATGAAGTCTCTAAAAAGTAGAAGTCTCCAAAAGATATGAAGTCTCCAAAAACATATGAAGTCTCCAAAAAAGATATGAAGTCTCCCAAAAGATATGTCTCTAAAAAGTTATAAGTCTCCAAAAAGATATGGAAGTCTCCAAAAGATATGAAGTCTCTAAAAAGTTATGAAGTCTCTAAAAAGTTATGAAGTCTCCAAAAAGATATGAAGTCTCCAAAAAGATATGAAGTCTCCAAAAAGGTATGAAGTCTCTAAAAAGTTATGAAGTCTCCAAAAAGATATGAAGTCTCCAAAAAGATATGAAGTCTCCAAAAAGAAATGAAGTCTCCAAAAAGATATGAAGTCTCTAAAAGTTATGAAGTCTCAAAAGATATGAAGTCTCCAAAAGATATGAAGTCTCTGAAAAGTTATGAAGTCTCCAAAAAGATATAAGTCTCCAAAAAATATCTGAAGTCTCAAAAAGATATGAAGTCTCTAAAAAGTTATGAAGTCTCCAAAAGATATGAAGTCTCCAAAAAGATATGAAGTCTCCAAAAAGATATGGTCTCTAAAAAGCTATAAAGTCTCCAAAAAGATATGAAGTCTGCTTAAAAAAGATATGAAGCTCTCAAAAAGATAGAAAGCTCCAAAAGATATAAGTCTCTAAAAAGTATGAAGTCTCCAAAAAGATATGAAGTCTCCAAAAAGATATAGAAGTCTCCAAAAAGATATGAAGTCTCCAAAGAAAGATGCTTGGAATTATATAAAAAGTTTGAGTCTCCAAAAAGCATATGAAGTCTCAAAAAAAATATGAAGTTATGGAGTCTCTTAAAAAAGTTATGAAGTCTTCCAATTTCTATGAAGTCTCCCAAAAGATATGAAGTCTCCAAAAAGATATGAAGCTCTAAAAAGTTAATGAAGTTCTCCAAAGATATTGAAGTCTCCAAAGACTTATGAAGTCTCAAACAAGATATGAAGTCTCCAAAAAAGAATGAAGTCTCTAAAAGTTATGAAGTCTCCAAAAATATGAGGTCTTCCAAAAAGATAGAAGTCTCAAAAAGATATGAATACTTTAAAAAGATATGGACTCCAAAAGATATGAAGTCTCTAAAAAGTTATGAAGTCTCCAAAAAGATATGAAGTCTCTAAAAATTTATGAAGTCTCCAAAAATAGAAGTCTCCAAAAAGATTTATGAAGTCTCCAAAAACATATGAAGTCTCCAAAAAGATATGAAGGTCTCTAAAAAGATATGAATTCTCCAAAAAAGATATGAAGTCTCTAAAAGTTATGAAGTCTCCAAAAGATATGAAGTCTCCAAAAAGATCATGAAGGTCCCAAAAGTATGAAGTCTCCAAAAAGATATGATCTCAAAAAGATATGAAGTCTCCAGAAGATATGAAGTCTCCAAAAAGATATGAAGTGCTAAAAAGTTATGAAGTCTCCAAAAGATATGAAGTCTCCAAAAAGAAATATGAAGTCTCTAAAAAGATATGAGTCTCCAAAAAAAATGAAGTCTCCAAAAAGATATGGTCTCTAAAAAGTTATGAAGTCTCAAAAAGATATGAAGTCTCCAAAAGAAATGAAGTCTCCAAAAATTATGAAGTCTCCAAAAGATATGAAGTCTCTAAATGTTATGAAGTCTCCAAAAAATATGAAGTCTCCAAAAAGATATGAAAGTCTCCAAAAGATATGAAGTCTCATAAAAAGTTATGAAATCTCCAAAAAGATGAACGCCTCCAACAAAGATATGAGTCTCCAAAAAATAATGCTCTAAAAAGTTATAAAAGCTCCAAACAGATATTAAGTCTCCAAAAAGATATGAAGTCTCTAAAAAGTTATGACAGTCTCCTAAAAAGTTATGAAGTCTCCCAAAAGATATGAAGTCTCCAAAAACATATGAAGTCTCCAAAAAGGTATGAAGTCTCTAAAAGTTATGAAGTCTCCAAAAAGATATGAAAGTCTCCAAAATATATGAAGCTCAAAAAGACACTCGAACGTCTCCCACAAAACGATCATCGAAGCTCTCTAAAAAAGTCATTGAAGTTTCCAAAAAGGCACATGCAGTCTCCAAAAAGATCATGAAAGTCTCTAAAAAGTTTGAGTCTCCCCAAAAAGATATGAAGTCTCCAAAAGATATGAATCTCCAAAAAGATATAAGTCTCTAAAAAGTTATGAGTCTCCAAAAAGATAGGAAGTCTCCAAAAATATGAAGTCTCTAAAAAGTTATGAAGTCTCCAAAAAGATATGAAGTCTCCAAAAAGATATGAAGTCTCTAAAAAGATATGAAGTCTCCAAAAATATTGAAGTCTCAAAAAGATATGAAGTCTCTAAAAAGTTATGAAGTGTCCAAAAGATATAAGGTCTCCAAAAAGATATGAAAGTCTTCAAAAGAGATGAAGCTCCAAAAAGATTATGAAATTCTTAAAGTATGAAGTCTCCAAAAAGGTATGAAGTCTCCAAAAAGATATGGTCTCTAAAAAGTTATGAAGTCTCTAAAAAGTTATAAAGTCTCCAAAAAGATATAAGTCTCCAAAAAAGTATGACGTTCGCAAAAAGATATTGAAGTCTCTAAAAAGAAATTATGAAGTCTCCAAAAAAGATATGAAGTCCCAAAAAGATATGAAGTCTCCCAAAAGATATGAAGTCTCCAAAAAGATAGGAAGTCTCTAAAAAGTTATGTAGTCTCCAAAAAGATGAAGTCTTTAAAAAGATATGAAGTCTCCAATAAAGATATGAAATCTCCAAAAAGATATGAAAGTCTCCAAAAAGATATGAAGTCTCAAAAAGTTAGAAGTCTCCAAAAGATATGAAGTCTCTAAAATTTATGAAGTCTCCAAAAAGATATGGAATCTCCAAAAAGTGAAAGTCTCCAAAAGTATGAAGTCTCCAAAAAAGATATGAAGTCTCTCTAAAAAGTTATGAAGTTTCAAAAAAGATATGATATGAATTCTCCAAAAAGATATGAAGTCTCCAAAAAGATATAAGGTCTCTAAAAGTTATAAGGTCTCCAAAAAGATATGAAGTCTCCAAAAATATATGAAGTCTCTCTCCAAAAAGATATGAAAGTCTCCAATAAAGATATGAAGTCTCTTAAAAGTTATGAAGTCTCCAAAAGTTATGAAGTCTCAAAAAAGATATGAAGTCTCTAAAAAGATATGAAGTCTCCAAAAAGATATGAAGTCTCTAAAAAGTTATGAAGTCTCCAAAAAGATATGAAGTCTCCAAAAAAATGAAGTCTCAAAAAAATATGAAGTCTCTAAAAGTATGAAGTCCAAAAACAGATATGAAGTCTCTAAAAAATTATGAAGTCTCCAAAAAGATATGGTCTCTTAAAAAGCTATGAAGTCTCCAAAAAGAATATGAAGTCTCCAAAAAGTAATGAAGTCTCCAAAAGATATGAAGTCTTCAAAAAGTTACTGAAGTCTCAAAAGATATAAGTCTCCAAAAAGATATAGAAGACTCCAAAAAATATTGAAGTCTCAAAAAAGATATGCGTCTTAAAAAAGTATGTCAGTCTCCAAAGAAGAGGACTCGGCTGAAAAAGACATGAAGGCACGGTAAAAATTATGACAAGTCTCTAAAAAGTTTTGAAGTCTCCAAAAAGATATAAAGTCTCCAAAAGATATGAAGTCTCCCAAAAGATATGAAGTCTCTAAAAATTATGAAGTCTCCAAAAAGATATGAAGTCTCCAAAAGATATATGAAGTCTCCAAAAGAAAATGAAGTCTCCAAAAAGAAATGAAGTCTCTAAAAAGTTATTAAGAAGTCTCCAAAAAATATGAAGGTCTCCAAAAGATATGAAGTCTCTAAAATATGAAGTCTCAAAAAGATATGAAGTCTCCAAAAAGATATGAAGTCTCCAAAAAGATTTGAAGTCTCTAAAAAAGTTATGAAGTCTCCCAAAAGATATGAAGTCTCCAAAAAAGATAATTAAATGTCTCAAAAAAGATATGTCTCTAAAAGCTAAAAAGTCTCAAAAAGATATGAAGTCTCTAAAAAGATATGAAGTCTCCAAAAAGTAATGTTTCCAAAAAGATATGAAGTCTCTTAAAAGTTTATGAAGTCTCCAAAAAGATATTGAAGTCTCCAAAAAGATATGTAGTCTCCAAAAAGATATGAATCCAATAAAAAATGAGCCTGAAAATAGTTATGAAGTCTCCACAAAGATATGAAGTCTCTAAAAAGTTTCTAAAAAGTTATGAAGTTTCTAAAAAGTTATGAAGTCTCCAAAAAATATGAGTCTCCAAAAAGATGAAGTCTCTAAAAAAAGATATGAAGTCTCTAAAAGTTATGAAGTCTCAAAAAAGTTATGAAGTCTCTAAAAAGTTTTGAAGTCTCCAAAAAGATATGAAGTCCCCAAAAAGATATGAATCTAAAAAGTTATGAAGTCTCAAAAAGATATGAAGTCTCCAAAAGGATATGAAGTCTCCAAAAAATTGAAGTCTCCAAAAAGATATGAAAGTCTCCAAAAAGATATGAAAGTCTCCAAAAAGATATGAACTCTCACAAAAGATAATGAAGTCTCTAAAAATTATGAAGAATCCAAAAACTTTTTTTCTGAGAAAAGAAGGGAAGACTTCAAAACATATCATCTCCAAAAAATATGAAGTCTCTAAAAAGTTATGAGTTTCCAAAAAGATATGAAGTCTCCAAAAAGTTATGAAGTCTCAAAAAGATATGAAGTCTCTAAAAAGTTATGAAGTCTCCAAAAAAGATATAGTCTCAAAAAAAATATGAAGTCTCCAAAAGATATGAAGTCTCCAAAAAATTATGAAGTCTCCAAAAAATAAAGTCTCCAAAAATTATGAAGTCTCAAAAATTCTAAAAAGTTAGAAGTCTCCAAAAGATAGGACAGTCTCTTAAAAGGCTTATGAAGTCTCAAAAGATAGAAGTCTCTAAAAAGATATGAAGTCTCAAAAAGATATGGAAGCTCTAAAAATATGAATCTCAAAAAGATTATGAAGTCTTCCAAAAGATATGAAGTCTCCAAGAAGAATGGTCTCTAAAAGCTATAAAGTCTCCAAAAAATATGAAGATCTCTAAAAATATGAAGTTCCAAAGATAATGAAGTCTCCAAAGATATGAAGTCTCTAAAAAAATATGAATCTCCAAAAAGATATGAGGTCTCCAAAAAGATATGAAGTCTCAAAAAAAGATTTGAAGTCTCCAAAAAGATATGAAGTCTCTAAAAAAGTATGAAGTCTCCAAAAAATTATGAAGTCTCAAAAAGATATAAGTCTCTAAAAAGTTATGAAGTCTCAAAAGTTATGAAGTCTTCAAAAAGATATGAAGTCTCAAAAGTTATATGAAGTCTCTAAAAGTTATGAGAGTCTCAAAAAATATGAAAGTATCCAAAAACATATGAAGGCTCTCAAGAAAGATATGAGTCTTAAAAAGTTATGAAGTTCTCAAAAAGTTATGAAGTCTCCAAAAGATTTAAAGTCTCTAAAAAATTATGACAGTCTCCAAAAAGATATGAGTCTCTAAAAATTATGAAGTCTCCAAAAAGATATGAAGTCTCCAAATAGATATGAAGTCTCAAAAAAGATATGAAGTCTAAAAAGTTATGAAGTC
This sequence comes from Trachelipus rathkii, assembly GCA_015478945.1. Lineage (NCBI taxonomy): Eukaryota > Metazoa > Arthropoda > Malacostraca > Isopoda > Trachelipodidae > Trachelipus > Trachelipus rathkii. The sequence continues at coordinate 980 of JABUQX010101995.1, read as the reverse complement.
TCCCAAAAAGATATGAAGTCTCCAAAAAGATATAAGCTCCAAAAAGATATGAAGTCTCTAAAAGTTATGAAGTCTCCAAAAATTATGAAGTCTCCAAAAGATATAAGGTCTCTAAAAAGTTATGAAGTCTCCAAAAAGAAATAGTCTCCAAAAGATATGAAGTCTCAAAAAAACTATAAAGTCTCTAAAAATTAGGAAGTCTCCAAAAAGATCTGAAGTCTTTAAAAAGATATGAAGTCTCCAAAAAGCTATTGTTTCTATAAGCTATGAAGTCTCCAAAAAGAAGTTTCTAAAAAGATATGAAGTCTAAAAAGTTATGAAGTCAAAAGATATGAAAGCTCTAAAAAGTTATGAAGTCTCCAAAAGGATATGGTCTCTAAAAAAGTTATGAAGTTCTCAAAAAGATATGAAGTTTCCAAAAAGATATGAAGTTTCCAAAAAAGATATGAAAGTCTGAAAAGTTAGAGTCTCAAAAAGATTATGAAGTCTCAAAAGATATGTTCCCAAAAAGATAAAAGTCTCAGAAAATATGAAGTTCTAACAGTTATGATGTCTCACAAAAGATATAAAGGATCCAAAAAGATATGAAGTCTAAAAAAAGATATGAAGTCTCCAAAAAGATATGAAGTCTCCAAAAAGATATGAAGTCTCTAAAAAGTTATGAAGTCTCCAAAAAGATATAAAGGATCCAAAAAGATATGAAGTCTATAAAAAGATATAAAGTCTCCAAAAAGATATGAAGTCTCTAAAAAGTTACGAAGTCTCCAAAATTATGAAGTCTCCAAAAAGATATAAGTCTCTAAAAAGATATGAAGTCTCCAAAAAGATATGAAGTCTCCAAAAAGATATGAAGTCTCTAAAAAGTTATGAAGTCTCCAAAAAGTTATGAAGTCTCCAAAAAGATATGAGGTCTCTAAAAAGTTATGAAGTCTCCAAAAAGATATAAAGAATCCAAAAAGAATTGAGTCTAAAAAAGATTA
>JABUQX010101994.1:0-28497 GCA_015478945.1 Trachelipus rathkii | reverse complement strand
TCGTCAATTCGACTGAGGTTGATGGGCGACTTCTTCTCTTTTCTGTCAATAGGTGTTCCTCAGGGTTCTTTTTATCTCCTACTTCGTTTCTATCTTTTTCCCATGAATTTCTAACCTGCACATCTAACTCTATTCCCACATATGCCGATGAATCAATCCATTCTGTTTGCTTCAATCATCTTCAATTTCTGCTCCCTCTTTTTACTTCTAGAATTGCCCTCTCATCTTAATCTGTTCGATTCTATTCTCCGCTGATCTGGATAGAATTTCCGGTGGTGGGTCGCTCAACCTTGTGAATTTAATTCTTTTAAAAACCCAGACTTCTCACAAATCCTCTCTAAGACACCTTCTAACTTTCCTATCGCTTTCGACGGTTCTCTGGTCTCTCCTTTTGACAATATAAACTTCCTTGGCCTTAACATAACCAAAAAATGTCTTGGGAACCTGCACATACACAATGCGAGTTGTAAGGCGGCCTCAGAAGAAACTGGGACTTTCTGTTTTAGACTGCGGGACTTTTTTTCCTCTTCTCATCACTCTTGCTACAATTAGCCTCATCGGCCCTTTTATGGAGTACTGCTCTCACTATCTGGGAGGAGCTCTGGTTTCACCCGGCTTTTTGGATAGGTCGAGTCAAAGGCCAAAAAGCTTATTAAAACTGTCTGCTACTTTCCAGTTCAACTTGACCCTCTTATCCTTTCTGCGGCGCGATGTTAAGTGTCTTCCTATCCCTATTTCTTTAAACTATAGTTACCGTCGATCAAGTTTGCTCGAGATAACTTACGCACTCACGTATCCACCACCTTTGACTCGACCGCCCTCGTAGCGACAGGGGTGCTGTAGTCGGCACCTATGATAGTTGTGTTTATCATTAGTAACTCCAGACTAGTTCCTGCGTGCTTCCTTCTTTAATGCCACCTCTGTTTTGTGGAATTCTCTTCCATCTTCTATGTTTCCTACGTTTCCTACTCAATTTAATCTCCCTCACTTTAAAGCCTGCGTCTGTGCTATCTGTTGTATTGCGTTACTATGGCAACCTCTCTGATGCGTGAAGTCAAAATACATATCTCACACTCGACCCCATGCATCCATCTCACTGGCGCACAGTTCTCGAGCTCTGACCATGTACTCTTAGGGGCCTTTCGCCCGTCTGAGCGCCGTGACAACTGCTACTTAAAAAATTCCATGCTAATGCGACAAGAGGCAGGAACGCGACTATTTTTTGACTGTTGTTTATTTGGGACAGAGCAAGAATTAATTCAAGATGAAGAAAAATTCAGTCAATCTACAGAATAACAAAGGCGAGACTTTCAATATCACGAAGAAAGTGTCAAAATATTCACAACTTGACTAAGGTAAATGCAGCAGGTAGTCGAAAAATTTGCATAGCGAAAAACATCGCACCGACCTTGTTGTAGGCTATTCAAATGTATATATAGTTACGACATAGTTTCAGCATACCAAGCGTTATCAAGTATACCGATACTGTAAGACCATTGAAGGAACGGTCTAAAACTTCTATCTTTAATTCAATCTAAAGTAGTTACACTAAATATGCCGTCAAATAAAAAAAATTCCATGTCAAAATTGGTCTAACAAAATTTATAACTAAATAAAACTACTTCCTCTGCAAGGTTAAGATTTTTCTAGTAAAATCAAATATTTTACTATGAACATTACATAGTTTATTTTAACTCTGAAGGTAATTTGCATCAATAAAAAATATTATAGATAAATCGCATCCGTTATCAAATTGCTGTAGTTACTCGTACATTAAATCTTCCACCAAATTCGTCGGATACATTTCTATCTCTCTCATTTATTCATTTGTATGTGCACTTCATCGATAAAAGTTAATCTCTTTCAGAAAATTATTTTTATTATAATACTGACTTGTAATTACTATTATTATTACATTCATTATTGAATAAGTAAAATAACTGAACGATAGATCATACGCACGATCCGATACTCTCGCTTGGTGGCATCGGTATCTACAGGAACAACTTGACCAACAAATTTCCTACTGCTTCAAAGTTCCAGACTAAGCAAAGGGTAACTCATTTTCATAATAAGCACAGCGCCTCCCTCCACTTGGAGGTCGTACACCAGCACCGCATTACGCGCCATCTTTGTGCCTCACCGAGCCAAGAGCAAAAAAAAGTTTTGATTAGGTACCGCGTACAGAACTATACAGTGCATCAGCCAACCAAAGCAGACGCATGTTGATATGTTTGTAATCTGATCAAAATATAATAAGCCTGCGGCTCTATTCGCAATCTCACACTGCGAAATTTGAGGCAAAAAAAACGCGCATATGCGGTACTGGTGTACGACCTCCAAGTCGAGCAGCTGTGCTTATTATGAAAATGAGTTACTTTGCTTAGTCTGGACCTTTGAACAGTAGGAAAATTTGTTGGTCAGTTTTCTTGTAGATACCTCAGCCAGCTAATTCATAATTTATTTAATTTTCATTATTCAAATAATGATTGTAATAATAATAGTAATTTACAATCAGTATTATAATAAAATAATTTTCTGAAACATTATTATTGACAATGAAAATATATAAGGAATATCCGGCGAATTTGGTGGAAGATTTAATGTACGAGTAACTACAGCAATTTGATAACGGATGCGATTTATCTATAATATTTTTTATTGATGCAAATTACCTTCAGAGTTAAAATAAACTATGTAATGTTCATAGTAAAATATTTGATTTTACTAGAAAAATCTTAACCTTGCAGAGGAAGTAGTTTTATTTAGTTATAAATTTTGTTAGACCAATTTTGACATGGAATTTTTTTTATTTGACGGCATATTTAGTGTAACTACTTTAGATTGAATTAAAGATAGAAGTTTTAGACCGTTCCTTCAATGGTCTTACAGTATCGGTATACTTGATAACGCTTGGTATGCTGAAACTATGTCGTAACTATATATACATTTGAATAGCCTACAACAAGGTCGGTGCGATGTTTTTCGCTATGCAAATTTTTCGACTACCTGCTGCATTTACCTTAGTCAAGTTGTGAATATTTTGACACTTTCTTCGTGATATTGAAAGTCTCGCCTTTGTTATTCTGTAGATTGACTGAATTTTTCTTCATCTTGAATTAATTCTTGCTCTGTCCCAAATAAACAACAGTCAAAAAATAGTCGCGTTCCTGCCCTCTTTTCGAATTAGCATGGATTTTTTAATACAGTTGTCACCGCCGCTCACGGGCAAAGCGCTATGCAAGGAGATTGCTTTCCGCTAAACTTGCGCCGCATATTTCTTGAATAATATTTGTTACCGCTAATAAAATAGCTTAAATTTTACTGGTAAATATTTATTTTCTGTCTTGTATTGGAAAAGACCCACTATAAAAAGAAAAGGAGTCCATTCTCCATAACGTCGCGACATAATATCCGTATTGAAAGCTTTATTATTGATAAATGTAACACTTTGAGAGACCGCAAATGTCGACTGCTGGGAAACCTGAGCCCGAGATGCGTAACGACTGCGCCTTGCGTTTCATATCTGACAGAAAACTTCTCAGCCTCGGGAGACCACATGCGAATTTTTTTATTAGAGCTATTTTTTTCCCTTTCAACTAAATTATACAAGGCAATGTGATTAGATTAGTAACAACGTTATAATTTTGACGGTAGAAGCAAGGAATTCGGCCAACAAACGAACGTACTTCTTATGGTTACGGGCCGAGGAACTGTAATTATTTCCCTTAACTTTTCACATAATGGCAGGCAGCCCTTCTGCCGTGTCCAGAAGTCAAAACGCCTAAATACTTAATCTTTTTACCCCAATTCTCGCATATATTTTTTATATCAAGCCAGATTTTAAAATAAATTTAATCTCATCAAATCCTTGTTTAAAGTACCCAAAGCGTTGGTTCTGCATAAATTTTGGACATATCACAAATTCGTCTAAATAACACGTGACACCGGGAATGCCTTTGAAGTAATATAGTTTTAAAAGAATCTCTATGAAGACATGAGCTCCGGAATTTTTCTATAAATCCCATCGGTTAATTGTCTAAAAGAAAATTTCCCGATCATTGTACTAATAGTAAAATAATGTTGATCGGCTTCTGCTAGGCAAATGATAGCACGCGTTCGTGACGTCAAGTACTTAATACCTTATTGTCCCATGAAGCCACTAAATATATGCATTTAATATTCGGCTACAAATACTCATTTTTCGCCAAGAATTAAGTTTCTAAATCACACCCGATTCTTACCCTTCCCGCCATTATTTTTCCCAAAACGCTGATTGGGAAACTCATTGCGATGGTGCCCTCTTTAAAACTTTTTCGCTTTTACTAAATTCTAATAGCCTCCCTGTTGCTTCTGTTCGAATAATTTTAGAGAATAGCGACGAGGTTTAAAGTTTTATTGGAAGATACTCCCGCTTATATTACTGTGAATAAGGCAAAATTGCAGCTAATTCATTCAAGATCGCAGTCGCGAATTTTACTGTACTCCTCTCCCCCACGTAAAGCACAAGTACCCCCCCCCTTTTCTATCTCTTAAGTTTCGACTCAGCGTTCCCCCCTCGCCCCAAGATTCGTTTGAACAAGGTCGTCCCAAGCTGATAAGTTGCTTCTCCCATATTAAGAATTTTCCGCGCAGCATTCAATACTCATTTACAAATTAAAGTTATAAAATCAAATACCAATTAATTTAAACTATGAGGAATATCACTAAAAAGGCTGGAAAGCATCTACTAAAGAAGAACTTGAGAGAGAGTTGACAGAAATGCCTGATTCTACAATCGTTTTATTATGGGAAATTTTAGAAAAGTCACAGGAGACAAAATCCTAGGAGCAACGAAGGTTACATAAACGAAACATTTTTTTAAAATTCATTCCTGTTATAGCGAAATGATGTAATTTAGTATTTCGTGCTCTTTGTACATTAAGTTCTCTTTAAAACCCAAAATCAATTGTAACAATTATGTGAGTGAGTATTTGTCAATTACGGTATCATTTGCTGCTTGTATATTGGAAACCAATAATCGATACATTTCAGGTCTCATCCACAGGGTGTTCCTTTCACCTTTTACTAACTCTTTGTGTATGTTTTATCTAGTATTAGTTTATAATTTCTACTATTTTTCAAAAATTTATCTAGTCAACTGACATTTTTCTCCGTCGGAGCATCCGGTAATTAATATACTTTTTGTGAGCACAAGCTATAGACAGCGTGGGTAATCTCGTATGGTACACGATACTCTTGTCAATAGTCGGAATACTCAGAGATTCATTGGAAGGAGGATGAACTCCTTGTACATGCCAGTGAGCACCTTGCTTTTACTTCCTTTCAAAGCTAATTATTATTATTATTATTATTATTATTATTAACTATAAATTAGCAAATAATTTTTATCTTTTTTTTCGATTATTAGTCTTAGGTATTATTTATTATTATTTTATTATTATTATATATTTTATACCCATTAGAATACCAAAACATATGGATTATTAGATTCCTTTAAGATTGTTGATCTTCACTTGTCTGATATATTTTTCGTCTAGCCAGACACTCCCATATTAAAATACGAGATAATTTAATCATAAAATAATTACACCTCCCCCTAGATGCCTGTTCGAGGGGGATCTGAGCGTTTTCCCTGCCTTCTTTGGGGGTTTGACTCATGTGATTGCTGACTTTCTCCATTTGCGCCTGGAATAAAAAAAGAGCGGGAATACCAAATGAAATAACATAGGACAAATTTCCGATGACAGGTGTTAACTTCTATAAGGTAATCTTGCTGGAGCTGTGGTTTAACATAACTTCTCCCTAGCAACTCAGCAATTGTTACAGTGGTTGCTTGATTTACGTTCTGCTATGCAGCAATTTCTTCTATTGTTTGAATTGAAAGGTTGTTCTTCATGACGAGTCCGCGTTTGGCAGCGGCCTCACTAGCAGCTGTCCTGCGACTTTGGTGAGAGACTTGAGAAGCCCTTTCACATCTCTCGAAATGAACTCTTTGGTGTTCTTTCAGCCTCTTCTGAAACTTGAGAATGTTTGTTGTTTGTTTGTATTTCGGACTGCTCTCCTATGATACCTCTCTCGTGTGTTGGGACTGTTCTCACTTGAAGATGATTCAACGGCACCCGCCAATATTCATCTCTTCTCTCGTGGGGGTTTCGTAGTCATTCCTATTAAACAAGTTTTATATACGTTCTACCTGTCTTACTTTTTGTGTTAGAGATTTTTCAAGACTGTGTCATAATCATGAATAATGTCTGCCTAAGTATTAAACTTATCTCTGTGTAATGACGTAGTATCGGAAGCTCCGATTAAATAAACATATTATCAAATTATAATGATCAATAAATAGAGATGCAACTCGTTTCGCGAAGCGATACTGTAAAAATTTTATTTATCCCCAGAGTATTACAAGATTTATTTCATTGAGCACGATGAGTTGGCCAGCAATACAAAAGTGGACTACTGTTCAATTTAGATCAACTGATTTTTTTTACGTGATTTATATTTATAATAAATAAACTTATAGTTATTTATTTCTTATTTATTTCCTTTATTTTTCTTTCTTTTTGAATTATTTTACACTGTTCTAAGTATCTTCTTTCATTTATTTTGAGTGAGAGTCGTAAAGCTATCTATATTCACTCAAGATACTGCACCTAATTAAATGATAAGTATAGCATTAACTATATTGACAAAATATCTTACTATACCCCATAGATAAATTCATGCAATGTAGTTTTCAAAGTCATTTTAATAAAGAAGATAATAAAAGATTTTTTTTTTTTTTTTTATATTTAGAGTACTCAGATATTATACAGTTATATATTAGTACATCTAAAATTGAGAGTAAGACTTTGTAATATGGTGAGATATTCTGTCATAAATACATACATTATTATCATGGGGAATGGTAATGGAAGCCCATTTATTTATTAATTAGATAGTTATCATTACAGCTCGTTAGGTGGATTACTCTTAGCATAATTCTTTATCATAAACACACTCATATAATAAAAGTGTGCGATAACGTGGGTTAATGCCTGATAGAGTGAGTATAACACAAAAAAGTTCAATAATCGTACAAAATAGATACACACAATACTAAGAGAATAGCGAAATCAGGAACCATTGGATTCTAGGGTATATTTTACGAGGCTGAGCGTTGCTCTGCACCCGATATGACAAGAGTGGGTTGTGGTATTGTCATCATTGTTGTGTAAACAAGAATGTTTTGCTCGAAACGTGTATAGATAGGTCGAAAGGGTTAACTTCATTCTTTCCTCAATTGACGGAGTTTCTGATGATTTCTTCTATTCTTCTATCTTTCACAGTATATTCTAGTGTGACTGATTTTTGAGTAGACAGGAAGATGCGTAGACATTCGAGAGTAATGCAGTTAATATTGAATACTAATCTTTTTGTGTTAGATGAAGACTCATTGGAAATTAAATGTCAGAAAAGTTCCGGTTGTTCCCGGCGCGGAATCTTAAACCGGAGTGTTATACTTTCTATATAAATGGAATCGTGAAGGTGTCATGCGGTGTAAATTCAAGTGTTTTAGCCGCAGTCAGCTCTCTTTATATATAGTATTACTCACATTTTTTTTTTTTTTTTTTTTTATTTTTTTTTATTTATTATTTTATTTTATTTTTTTATATTATTTTTAATTATTTGTAACATGTATATATATATGTGAATATAATATGGGATACTCCTTTATTTATTATGAGATATACGAGCTTATTTAAAATAAAGGATTTCTTATCTACATAGCGTATAATTACGTTTAATGTTAAATAGAAAGTGTTCATATCGTAGTACATGCTTTGTAACCAAATATGCACTATAAGATTATTATATTATATATTAGTTTTTTTTTTTTCAGTATATATATAATGAGTCTCAAATTCACTTAGCCTTAATATAAAAGGTGATATTGCACTTTACATACATTATGACTAGAATCAACTTTTCATTCTCGGCCTCCGGCTAGAATTAAAATTTTTCTTCTCCGGCCTCCGCCAAAACTTGCACTCCACTTTTTTTCTCTGTTGCGGTTCATATACTGATTTCTATCAATTACTTAATTTTATACTAAGAAGAGGTAGTTTTTGGTCACTACTGCACTAAAAAGGTGTTTCATCCATCAGACTTATAGATACGATATTAGCACTAATCCTTTACACTTATAAATCATGAGATATACTAATCAGTGACACTATAATACAATAATTCGTTATATCTCATTTATATCTTTGAGATACATATTTTTGGGGCAAAATCAAAAAAAAATTAATTTTTAGGGGGCTCGAGCTGAAAAAAACTGATTCATAAATTAAAAAATATAAATTAGTAAGTTTTATAAAGTTCTTTATAATTATAAGTTTATAATGATAGTATTTAAAAATCTCAGTCGAAACACATAACTAATGAGAGTTAATACGTTGCTCATGTTGCGGTAACAGGATTCTAATTGTTTATTGGTAATAATACTTCAATTTAACATAACAAATTATTATATTTCGGCCTCTAGGACAAGATCTATACAAGTCATAGATTTATGGAAGCTCGGCGAGCAGCGTCAATATCTTCGCAACTCGCATCGCATCGTACATTTCTAACCTAAGTATTGATTTGCGTTAATCTCACATAAGAGCATTGGAAACGCACAATAAGTTGGTGACAAGGGGTACCACTCATGAATGGGGATCCGGTGACCTGCGGGAAATAGTGTATAATTTGAGTGAGGGACAAACGAAAGAAGAAGAACATTAATCGAGATGACGACAGCCCAATAGTAATGACCATTATTTTCGTTGTACTTTATTCATACAACTAGTGACTTTTTTTTTTATCTCTACAGCACTAGGTTTTTCTCAATCATTTTGTACTATAATACTTTCTTTCGCTCACGATTCACTTATATTATTCCTTCCACTCTTTAATCAATGGAATAGAATTTGTTCGCTATCAATATGTAACGAGTAAGCGGTAACCATTATCATAAAAAATATGTATTCCAGTTTTTTTATAGTTAGCATATTTAATCATGTTTTTTTATTTTATTTATATAATACATACTAGGGGACAAGCATAAGTTTATGCTGAGAGGCTGACCATATAGATATATATAATACTGATAATAATTATAATTATATTTTTATTAAATATATATTATACTATATATATATATAATATATATATATAAAATAAATATTATATTTATTATAATATATTATATATTAATGGTATATTTATACATACTATAATATCATATATATATTATCTATATATATATATATATAATATTATATATATATACTAATTATACCTATATATATATAATATATTATATATAATGCTATGGATGTTTACGTCACAAGTTTAAGTCCTCAATTCTCGCAATTTGAGCGGATAATATAACTCATAAATAAATTGACGGAATTGAGCAATATGCGATTATAAATTTTAAAAAAAGTGTTTGTTAGCGGAATTTACTGACAGATTGGCGGATATGGCCTATATATCATCCGCAATTAGATATGGGATACCTTATACTAAAATATATAATAAAATTGTTACAATAGTCACTTCACACATGGAATGCAAAATAATTTAGTACACAAATTTTTTACAATTTTACAATATATAACTACCGTAGCTTGAAAGCAGTTGGCCATCATTTATTATGTATGTCTGATATGCAACACTCGCCCAACCTTAGTTTGAATTATATTATTTGTTGTTTCATAGCTATGACTTCCTTAAATTTGTGTATATGTTTGCTATATTAATTCATTATATTTTCTTTTTTTTTCTCTTCTTTGCAAAGAGTTATTTCCTCTCCTAATTGCTTTGAGGAAATGAAATTTCATTTTTTTTTTATCCTGAATATAGATTGTATTATTTAATTTGATATGTTTTCCTGAAAACAAATAAAAAGAAATGCACTCTATACTTTGAGTGTTATACATCAAAAATTCTTGAAAAGAGTCTTTCAACAATTATCCCACGGAAAAGGGCGGGCGAATTAAATGAAATTTCTTTCTAACGCGAAGGAAACAAACGAACCTGTTCCGAAACCATCGATATTGCTGAATTGCGAATGAGTACCTTTTAATCTCATATTAGTTATTGATTTTGTCTTCACTATCTATTATAGTGCTACATATTGGCTTTTCGGGTGGGTGCACAATATTTTTTTATATGGTTTCACGTATTATTGCTTTATACCTTTTTATTGAGTCTTTGCTTCTTTTACATTATATTTACGCAATTCGTCTTGTAATATTTTATTCTCAATTACATAGTGTCATTTCTTACTTTGTCTATTGTTTATCCATTCGTGTTGTGGTGCCGTCTCGTTTAAAGACATCTCTTTTCTCGGTCTCTCTGTTTTCATTACTTCTCGAAATATATTCAGTTACTTTACAAAACTTTGAAGTCTTAGGAGTGAGAATGTCTATGAAATTCACACTCCTCTCTACTCCACACCATTGAGAAATAAATTCGTGTTTTTTTTTATTTAAAATTTCTGAGAATGTGCCGTAATATAGTATATTATACCCCTGCAGGTAAAACTGTGAGTCTGACATCATGAAGCAAGGAATACTGAAGATAACACATGGTGTTTATAAAAGATAGTGGAAACTGGCAATAGCTTGTGTTTTTTCACACTCTTTATACCTTTATACAACATTAAGTAGTTAAATATTAAACATTCGCACAATACTCTAAAACGGGAGAATATAAAATTGTGGTTGGGTAACAATTTGCGACTCCATTTGCTTTATAATGAGAAATCAATGTTCTATTGGTTCAAGTTTTTTTTATTAGTTATATTATTCACATTAATAATATAGATTTTTTTATACCTTTATCAATCTCAGCAATGTGTTAAAAATGAGTAGTTCTTAAAGAGTGTGTGGATATCATTATGAATAGGTAGCCCAAGCACAAAGATAATTTTCTTTATCAACGTAAAGATAGTAAGTAAAATTTGTTACCGGATCTATTATTTACTCTGACAATTTTTCCACGGAATGCTGATACGTGATAGTACAATTTAATCTGGGAAAAACGTCTGTCTCCACCAAAGATTTCAAAGCAAAGTGTCCCTTGTATTTCAAGTATAGTGCCTGACTATTTGTCAACTTACTAAACAACTGATGTTAATAAAATAAAAGAATAAAACAATACGAGATAAAAAGTGCACTAACATTTCGATATTCTGTGGACTTATTGATTCGCCGATGCGCAATGAAATTAAGTCTAAGATCCTAAGTAATATTGGAGGCTAATAATAATATATTTTTGTAGCATGCAATAGAATTTTTTAAAGATATTTATTTTATAGTTATATGTTACCAATACTTTTCATATGTAAGAGACTTTTCCGTTCTGAGTATATCTAAGTAAATAATAGTCATAGCAGGTTTTGTATCACCAATAGATCATAACTGTAAATTAAATATTGAAATAATGATAGAGTAATACTCAGTATTTTTTGTTCTTATAATATATATAAAAATTTTTTGATGAAGAAGCATTATGATATCTATATTTATTTTGAAGTCTGGTTTGTACATTACTGAATATTAATAAATATTCTAGTTTTCTTTATTGAATAAATATATTATATAAATATTAGTTTGATAAATTTACTTATACCATAGTTAATGTATTGGCATATACTTATATATATAGAATTATTGAAGGATACGAAGTGATTAAACAAATGACCTAACATAATTATACTAAACGAATTTATGTTTTATATATGCTATATGGATTTAATATATATTTTATTTATTTCTACTGGTCTCATTTGTTCAAATATATTGATAGCTAATCATAACTTATATATATAGTAAGATATAAAACTGAAGTTGTAATAATAATGATGATGTACAAAAAAAACATTAATAGTAATTTTAAAATTGTTTTCCTAATAAGTGCAACGTAATTTAGGCTCTTGATGTACTTTTTTTTAACTACTCCTATTGAACTTTTTTTACACTTTCTTAGAAACATGTATTTTTTATTATTATGGGAGGTGCAATATAATTTTTACATCTTGAATAATTATAACATACTTTTTTGGGTCATTTAATTATTGAATCAAGGTTTAGTTAACATATGCTCTGAAATTAGGGAATAATTATTTTCTATTAAATTAAACTACGTTTATTCAATAGGAAATACTAAAACCAATTTGTTTGTGATAATGACAATAATTTTCTCTTATATTTATTATTAATTAAAGTTACTATAAATAAAATCGTTGATAGTATGATTATTTCTTTTGAATTTTTATGTTTTTTTGTTGTTGTGATTTTTTCGATTTTTTTTGAAAATTATTTCAATTAGTCAATTAGTTATCCAAATTTTTTTTTTTTATTTTTTTTCTCTTTTTTCTTCTTTTTATATTATTTTTTTATTTATATATATCATTTTTTTATTGTTTTCTTCTATTTGTTATTTTTTTTTGTTATATTCTCTTACTGCTTATTATGTGATTAATGATCTATATATATTATATATATAAAATAACTCTCTCTTAGTAGCTATATATTAATCAAGTGAGGTACCAGACAACTGGAAATATATATAGTAATTATCCAAAGTACATTAATTACATATAATATATTAAGTCAATTAACAAATCATAGAATAACAATTGCCAAATGTTGCGTTAACACTATCAATTGTACTTGATTTTTCTTCTTAGTTGATAACTTGACTTCGCAATAATAACTTATACCATCATCCTTATTGAATATTATCTATGTAAGGTTAAATAAATTATACTTAATATAAATAGTGAAAATTCAATATAAACATAATTTAGTTGTACGAACTTTCACTAAATAAACGTGCATTATACGTTAATCTCCGCATAAGGAAAATTAGCTTCAGAAATAGTTTAATTTAGTTTAATAGTAATGTGCGAGCAAATAAGGATTAATATAATTGATTGAATTAAAATAATAAAGGTAAAATATTAAATACGATGTTTAATATTGCAATAGTTTGGGCAGACCTTCGTCGGTGGGATATTTACAGCATTTTTCCATTTTCTAATAGTTTATGAAGTATTGAACCTAATGCAGTTATATTTAAATTAACTTTGTTGATTTGTTAATAAATATTAGAACGTTTGAAGTTAACCGAATATTAGACAACGCCTTTTGGCAAAAAGGTCTAATTATGTTCGGTGTCCAAACAAGTATTAATTTGTAATAACTTAATAGATTATATATATTGGTAAATCGTGTGTGTGTATCTATCTTATCTAATATAATATATATATTATATATATATACTATTATAGTTATATTATATATATGAATTAAATTAATAAATTTATATATATACATATGATATTATATTAAATATATAACTTATATATATATATAATATATATAGTATATATATATATTATTAATATATATATTCTATTATATATATATAATAATAATTATATATTACTTTTATAGTTTATAAATTGAATTTTTTTTTTAACATTATCTCGTTTGGGTTAAAGGAAAATTCATTAGAAATTCCGGTTTCCAGTCGGAATTATTTTTATGGATTCCGGATAATTCTCGATTTTCTGTGGTCGGCTAACTGAATAATTTTTCAGTTATTGTCACATACCTAATATATATACTATTATATATATATTTTAATAATTATATTATTTATAAAAATATATAATATATATATAATAAATATATTAATATATAATATATTATATTATATAGTATATTATTATATATATACTTATTTAATAATATAATATATATATAATTATATGATATATTATATATTATATATATTTATATATATATTATAATATATATTTATACTTATAAATATATATATAAATTTAAAAAAAATATTTATAGAAGAAAATGGAATTTGAGTCTATCAATTACTATATATTAATATACTATTAATATATATATGCACTTAATACCTATATATATATATTATATATTATATATATATATTATATATATATAATATTTATAATAATAATAAGAAATCATTTATCTAAAAATTCTAAATGATTCATTTGATAGTAATGCGGAAGATGTTTGTTTGTTTGTTTAAATTAATGATTATTCAACACTTATTTTAAATTCAGATATTTCATTCTATGAATTTTGTACATTGGACGAGATTCTTATCTGAAGTGGCGGAAAGCTTTAAATACGAGGATGAGTAAGTTAAGTAGTTCGCAATTAATGTCACAAGAGGGTCTAAAATATATATATAGGTACTTACGTATAATATTTAATCCTACTAAATAGACTATATATATAATATATATATATATATATATATATAATATATATTTATTTTAATCTAGTATATATTTATAAATTTAGAAATATTATTAATATTATTATATTATATATTATATATGATATGGTTAATTCATATTCTTCTAGTGAAAATTTTCTATTCAAGAATCGTATAGTATCTTAATATTTAAGATCCCAATATAATGGAGAGTATTAGTGTCATTTCATAGCATAAAGATTGCCATTCAATAAAAAACTAACTATGGTATAACTTTAAATTGGGTATGCATCGTATTGACAGAAATGAGAATTTCATTCTTTCAGTGTTTAAAAAAAAAACACCTTTTTAATATAAAATATTAAGCTTTAATAATAATAATAAAAAATAAAATAAAATAAACAAAGCTGCATACTTCCCTTTCAACAGAAGTAAAAAGTCACTTCCTGTTCATTGTTGGCTATAAGAGAAGCAATCCTGTCTTTCCGAGCACTCTCAACGTCCTCTCTATTCACCATCTATTTCAGTTATTTTAAATCTAAAATTAAATATTATTAGCTTATTCGTATCTGAAAGATAAATTACAAATTTAATTAAAATCTCAAAAATTCATAATTATTTTTAAAAGATTAAAAAAATTCAGTCATTTAAAAATTAAATTGCTATTTTCGAATTTTACTTTCATTCCTACACATTTTGCTTCAATCAAAACAATTATAATTTATTCATTTATCACTTTATACAAAGAGTTTATTTTTTTAAACCAAAATTCAAAATCGTTTTATACTCACTGTAAGAATTTGAATAAATATATATATATAAATATATATATATTAAATGGTTTAGTATAACTGTGGTACATATTGTTTTTTACTATTGGACAGTGGGTACTATTATAGGATAATAGAAAATGTAATTGGTACATAAGCATCGAATACTGTATATATAGTATACAATATATATTTGGAAGATTCCCAGATAAAATGTCCATACCTACGTAATATATAATATATGGGAGAGAGCATTTTACGATATATAGGTAGTAGTAGTAACTTATACATGAAGACATTAGATACGGAATGAGTCATCTAATAATCAACAACTCAGCCAGAAAATTAATAGTTACTTTAGACTATGAACGAATAATATTCGGTAGGTAATAGTATAGAACGATATGCTATAAAATATATTGATATTATAAACGAAAGTAATTTACTTTTACTTTACAACTTTACAATCACAAAGAATAATGATAAACTATAAAGGTAAATACATACGATAGTATCAGAAGACGATAAACCTCATAATCAGTCAATAAAGGTAGGTAATATATTCTCGTTAGACTAAAACAACAACAACAAATTAAACATAAGATATTACTAGCACTTTATTACATATATGTAAATAAGCAATATTATTCAAATTCTTCAGTAGTAAAACAATGAAAAATGCCTTCAAAATCAATACTCCTCAAATTACAGTAAAGAAAACTTAAGAATCAGTAAAGAATACCAACTAATCAGTAAAAGAACCTACTAATCAGTGTAAAGGGAAATTATCAGATTAGAGAAACCCTACGAATCAGTAAAGGAAAAAGTTTATTTGATTCAGTAATACAGTAAACCTACAAGAAACCTACAAATAAAGTAGAAGAAAACCAAATTAAGCGAATGTTTGCGATATTCAAATTTCTTTTGCAAAGGGATGAAGTTCAACTGGGAACACAGCGGAGGGACGTTTTCCATAACGCCCGTAGGGGACGGCGGAAGGAAACCCCCGAACACCAAATAACCAAAAGAGCGCACTATAAACCTACCGTTCCCTTTATATGATTTACCAAAATTCAGTTTGCTATTCCTAACATTTTGCTGTTGAAACTCATTGATAATTATCAAGTCAATCAAAATGTATTTATCTAAGTCAATGTAATTATTGAGTTAACTTTCAAGATTCTCAAATAGGCTTTCACTTTCTTTAATTTTCTTCTGTTCAATTAGGGATGTACCTTGTGTACTGTTTTAATGTCTTACGACAATATTAATTCCTTTAATGCGCCATTGGGCACATATTCTTTTGAAAAATGTTGAAGCTAGCTCTGCGCGTCTATCATAAATTATCATTTCTGGAGCCGAGTTTCTACAAATTATTCTTTCTAGAATCGCTTGTGCAATGTCTTTTGTTTTGTGTGGTCTTAGGGGAGCAAGCACGACATATCATGTTAATGTATCTTTCATGCATAAGATGTATTTGTACTGTGTAATTTTGCATTGTGGCAGTGGGCCTAATATGTCTAAGTGTGCTCGTGAAAAAAGTTCGTAGGGAAGAGGGTATGCTTTTATAGGTGCATTTTTGGAAGTGTTTCCTTTTACTTTCTGGCTTGAGGGACAGGTATCGCAATAGTTTTTGACTAGTTTATATAATTTGCGAAAATGTATTTTTCTCGAATTCCATTTTCGGTTCTCGGCGTTCCGCAGTGTTCCACCGCAAGAGACGCGTATGAGTGTTCGATGATGTTGTGAATCATTGTATCTGGGATTTGGATAAGGAAATTTCTAAATTGCGTTACGTAATGTGATATATCATCGATTAAACCATGCGGGTACGTAACAGTAAGATTGTCCTGTGAAGTAAGATTTTTGTTATGTGAGAATACATGTTAGCAAAACTTTAAAGTGTTTTCAGATGTTGGTACACTTTTTAACACTTTTTGTTCGTTTACTATGTTGTCTTTTGTCAAAGGTATGCTTCCAGTGAGTAGCTTAATGTTCAGTGCAAATAAGTGCATATTGAAGGGTTGCAACTAAGAAGTTAAGAATTATGTTTAAATTGCCTAGTTTGTATATGATTGTTTGATTGAAAGGCGCAATAAATAAGTTCTATCTTCCAACTCTCCTGTGAATTGTCTATGGCGAATCGGGTAGATTAGTTGCTGGTTATACGTTATATTTGTGATTATATTGTGGTTATAGGGCTATGCCCGTGAGTGGTGTGACAACTGTAAAAAATATACATTTTGAGCATTTGCTCGTTACTCAATATTCCTAACTCTGTATTATTGGTATGAGTGGTTGTCTCAGTGTTACAATTGTAAAAGCTTCTTATAATACTCTCTACCAGATCGTTTGACTAGTAGTACTATCACCTGAATGTGCAAGTTTCAATGTTATAATTTCGTGGAGTGATAATAACATTGAGACAACATCTGATAGTACTCTCTACTGAATTGCTCTACTGAATTGCTGAATTGATGGAAAGATGACTATATTGTAAATCCGATTATGAAAATTTTTAACATAGCCATCTCTCCGTGGGGTGGGGAAAATAGGAGATCAGATGGGGATGGGACCTTTCTTCTCACTTTTAAAAATGTTGATTGTTGTTTTCTTCATAACCTTTATCCTCTCTATATGTTTTAGGATGAATGAGGTATTATTGTCCATCATTTTGAAGTTTTTGATCTTTATCATAGAAGTATTTGTCATCGTCGTGGGGCTGGACCAGTCTTGCAAAGGAAGGACATTGTGAGCTATTCGCACCATTTCTTCTAAAGGTTTGTTTGATGTTGGGCTGTTTATATTGTTGTTGAGCTCCCGGGCTCATATCACTGTAGTTTCGAAGTAGGAAACCGGTAATTTTCCAGGTATTGTCTAAAATTGCTTGTTTAATAACTTGAGTGATGGGTGCATTTCTTCTATATGCATTCTTATCATTAGGGCTTCACCGAGAATTTTTGCTGTTTTCTGTAGAACCTCGTTTATGTAACTAGTTGAAATAGCTGTTGAATGGAAATTCCTGTGATAAATGCTAAAGGCACTCATAGTTTTAGCATGCTTGGGTCTGCTGTTGTGAAGCTTGGTAGGGCTTCTTGAGATTACAGTTATTCCTTTGTTGGAACCGTGGGTTCCAGTAAGTTTGGAAAGGTCTTTGAGGTTGTTATCTTTTAACAAAGTTGTTTTTTTTATATTCTTGCGTATATGGTTTTGAGTAATGAATATTGGCCTAAGGGATAATTTTCCTATGAGGATCATTTTGTCTTCCCTTTGATTTTTGTAGGAATTTGTTGACCTGAGCTGATATAAAAAGTTAATAATCATAGAAATATTTATAATCTTTTTTAAGTTTCTCTGGTTTCTCCGGTATTTGAGAGAAAATATGGGAGATTGTATGGGCATTGATTATTTTTGTTGAGGGCTGCAAAGTTGTATCTAATGTAGCAAGTGTGGCAAAATACTCCGTGTATAATTTATTTAAACTCAATGTAGCAGAAGCTAAGAAATTGGATTCGTTTCATCGGAAAGCTTGGATTCTGGATATGGATTTTAAAAGATTAAGAGTTTCATCAGGAAAGGTGAATTCTTGAAGAGTTTTTAAAAATTCATCGAGAATTGATTGTTTGAAGATGTCAGGGTTGGCATCTTGGATTTGTCTCACTTCACGTCCTTGGAGATCTAAGTCATTTCATGTGCTAGCTTGGCAGGTTCTGTCAGGGAGTGCTTAAGTGTTATATTCTCAGCTACATTAGCTCTCAATTGACGTAAAGAAAGGCCTTTCCATTTTCCTTAATGCTCTCTGTTATAGGTAACTCCGGCTTTCTGATCTGCATTATAGTGGTGATTGTTTGGGTTGCCGGGGAGGAAAGAGGAGTGGCAACATCAGTTTGCCTGAGTGATAAAATTTATTCAAATGGCGTAATATTGTTAAGTGGATCTGAAATTGCTAATCTTACTGCCTAAATATCCTGTGTTCCTCAGTTGGCGTGTCCTAATGTGTCTTGCTTGTGTTCTGAGCAGGTTTTCTTCCTTCTGACTGCTGAGCAGCAGGTTGCAACTTTTGTGATTTAAATGATAGGCTCTTGCGCTTTGACTGTTTTATATTTCAGAATATCTAGAAAAGGTTCCCAGAGTCACAGGCCTGGGTAAATAGGATAAATAAAGATAAAGAAATTCATAAATCTATATTCTTAAATAAATATAGTATTAGTATATATGTATATACTGAGAGGTAGGTATAGTATACACTATATACAGTTAGGTCAAGTTATATTATATATTATACTAATATATTATATATATGATATATTTATATATATATGAATCTATTAATTAGTTTTTATATAATAATTTATATAATATAAGGGCTTATATAATATATATATATATATATATATATATATAGACGGGCGTATGACATAATATTACAAATATTTAGTTATAATATGGACATATACAAATATATAGTTATATACCGAGAGATAATATATATATATATATATATATATATATAATATATATGATATATATTTATTATATCATTATTATATATATGCATATCGATATATTGATGATATATTAAGAGGTCTATAGATATATATATATAATAATATATATAGTATTAATATTATTAGTATTAGTATATATATATACATATATAGTAAAGTACCTAGATATTATAGCGTGATGATTATCCTACATAAATATCTAGATAATAGTAGGGTATATATATAATACTAGTAGCTATATATATAAGTAATATAATATATATATATTAGTATATATATAGTATATAGTAGTTAAGTATATATGTAGCTATAGTATTTATATATATCTTATTAATATTAGATATTAAATATTATTAGTAATTATTATACTATAATATATATATATATATATACAGGAGTATATAAAACATATTCTATATAATATATCAATAGGTAGGTCATAGGAGTAGTGATGAGCCCGACATGTCACGGACCTCTGCCGAGCCCTGTCGATATGAAGGAATATGAGGATATAGGTGTGATACTTGGAAGATAATCTATGTATGGGATAAGACGAATACACATACAGCATACACATTGAGTTATTCTTATTATTAGTCGAAGAAGTGTCTTCCGGAGGAAACACTGTCTGAGTTGTTTTTTTAAACTTCTGGCGTGTCTTTGCAGCGTGGTTCAGCTCTGCACTGCACGCGCACTGCCGCGCATTACCAGCCCCTGCAACTGCGCACCGCACCGGCATTGCCTCCGTCTCGCACCAGCGCTCTGGCTAGAGTTCTTGGACAATGGTATCTCTGTCAAACTTGTAACCTGGCGGAGCGCAGCGTCCGTTTGGGGATATACGTTAGACCTTAATTGTATAACAGTTTACATCACCACTGAGCGGTCCACTCCCGAAGGGGGACCACCACCCGATTAAAAATTAAATTGATCGTAATAAAGCTGAAATTTGGTGAGATGATTCAGAGTTGAGTTTCTAGAAAGCATTAGTATTGGAATCTGAGGAGTTTGGCCTCCGGCAACCGGTAGGCTGGAGCCGTGCGGTGCCGAGTTAGATAAACAGTTCGGTATAAAAACAATGTTGGTGGGCTTATATAGGTTATCGAGACCGTAGAGGTTCGAATATGTGGTTATAAGTTCCGGTATGGGGGAGCCTCTAAGGACGCGCCCATTGAGGGGAGTCTGACTAGGAAAAAAAGATGCACAGATTGGCAAACGAAAGGAGAAGGGAAGGTAAGAAAGAGGATGAAAGATGATAAGGGAAGGGAAAGAATAGAGAAGGAGTTTGACTCAGAGGAATGGGCGTCGACAGCCGCAACCGGTGCAGGTCCGGTGCGGTTCCGAGGTATATATATTTGTGTAATGGTACAATATTGATGTCTTTATATTGGTTATTGGATCTGTACGCACTCTCTCGCAACACTTAACAAAGTTCCAAACTTAACTCCAAATTGAGTACTAACACTGCACTGCCAGAAACCGTACCCTATTCTTAATTTTTCAACGATATTCTCTACCATATTAGAGCGTTATAGCTTACATTGACAGCAGTGACATTTAGCAAAAATTTATCAACAACATTGGTTAATCTAATCATACTGATCACGAACTATCTGCTAAATACGTTAAACAGGTTTATGGCAGAGCATTCAAGAGATAAAGAGCTAACATGGGCGTAGTAGCAGTGAACTAAGAGAAAACGCAATGTAGCAAGTAGACATACCGTAACCATTACACACGACATACAACTGTATGTTAAGCATCTGGAACAAGTTCCGATCACTGTACACAGGTATAAACGGTACTGTATGAGGCGAAGGAAGGTAACATGGATAGTGATATTTCTCGCAGATTCGGGGCCACTAGATACGGATTATGTCAGAGCGCGATAGAGAGAACACACGCTGTTAGTTGTGTGTTATAATGTTTACTGGTATTTTATTCTAAAATGATATTATAATTTATTGCTGATTCGGATAGAGATGTGTCACAGTGCGTATGCGCAGATACATAGCACAGATGAAAGGTGATGCCTCAACGATCACACTAAGAGTATCATTTGCAGCTTAATAAGACAACGCCTAACTATAAACATGTGCTAGAGATGCAAAACGTAAGGAGATGTAATATTAGCAGAGGTAGACCTAGCGACAAAGCCTGACAGCAAGTCTTATAGGCAGATAAGACTGCGTCAACATTACTAAGTGGCCTCGAAACTTATCATCAGTGCTGCCGAAAAGAGTACAGCTAACAAAGGCTCGACACAAAAATAATCATTCACACTTTATCAACCAGTGATAACATGACAATGTTAATATTTAGCATTAAGCACAGTAATATTTTAAGCTAAAATATATTTAGCATAAACCGTGACCGTAACGGCATGCCATAATAGTAATGGGTAAAGACAGAGCGAACGTAGAAGTTTTGATCCCTCTGTAAAGCTAAACTATGAACATAAACTTAACACACAACACCAGACAAATAAAAAGCTATCATTAACAACTTAGTCATTAAAGGCGGAACATACGCGGGATTTTAGACAGTTGAACATAGTAATATTTTACCGAAAAATGTTATGCATAACTGTGACGGTAGACCATACATAATAGCTAACGAGTAAAAGAGATAAGTTAGAGTTTTTTTAGGCTATCTCTTTTAAGACACGCGGCCGCTTGTCAGAAAAATACCAACTCTAAACAGTCGAAAAATGATTTAGGCGTTTAAACCATATTGCATAAAGTGATTGGGCAATACTTATTTACTTTTGACCCTGGCAGAGATACAGGTGGGCAATGGTAGCTTCGGTTTTAAGCGGTTAATATAAATGAAGCATGCGTTGGGAATAACGTATAAACTCCTGCGCGGAAGTATCAAACGAAAAGCGCGTAGAGGATGTTGGGGGGAGAATGTCTTCGTATCAGCATATGCCGGAAACTATCCTACTGGTAAGAAAATAGTGTCTATCAAACAACGCCTTCGAGATGCATGTAATGAGATTCTTCTTTGCAACCAATTCAGAAGAAAGTCACAGAGACTAATAAAGCGAACGTTACGAAGTGGATGTGTAAAGACCTATCATTCAAGTTCAAGAGAAGGGTATATACCTTTCGCGTTGAAGACACAACACAACAACAACAGATAACATAGGGTACATGAGAACAAATATAGTGTCTTGTATATACTAACCAACGAATATATGCTAGACGTACATTGCTTTGTCAGCATAGTAAAGCCTAACAGACTCAGAGCATTAGTACAATGTGACTCAAGAATACTAATGTACAAGATGACAAATACGCTAACACACGCTTACGCACGAAATAAAGCTACTAACATTAAAAAGTAACGCTAGCCACAGCGTACAAAACGTAACCTATTCACACTTTTTCCAGCATAATCTCTAACATATTCAATGTTAATTTTAGGCAATTAACACTATTGATTTAGCGTCGGCATTTCGAGTAATCATTTCTTATAAACTCGCAGCAGAAATGATAGAGTTTTATATACTAACCAATGCGAATATATGCCACATAACAAGGTTTTCCATTAATAAAGCTACAGCATAATCAATATTAACTAAGAAAATAATGTAAAACGACGAATCTAACACAAAAACAGACACACAAATAAAACCTGTTAACATTGAAACAAAAGCTTCCACACTTAACACCGAACGGTGTGAAAGTAGCGTAACACTTGGCATACAAAACGTAACTCCTGATGTCATATTCACTCTTTTCCAAGCATATCTCTACATATTAACGTTAGATATATAGATATCTTGGACACAGGTATATGCTTATTTGACTCAAAATGATATTAATATATATATTATATATATATATATTACCTTGATTATATTATAATCATGCTACAGACCAACGAAGAACTGTAAACATAACAAAGTTTTAAAACTAAACATAACACAAAAATAGTTCTTTTTACTAAACTGCATCGAATATATGGCTACGTAAAACGTGATTTTGTGCATTAAGTGACAAAGCTAACATAACACAATGACTGGACTGAGAATAGTTAATGTACAAACGACAAAGCCTAACAACACGCCATTACACGTACTAATACAACTTACTAACAGTTAAAACTTCCGGACTTAACAGTAGTAAAGTACATGTAACACATCGTGGGCAAAACGTGACCTTTCAGACTTTTTCAAGCATTCAGCTCTCTTAACATATCAGAATAGTTAATCTTTTTAGCATTCAACAGTCGTAATTTCTAACAAAAGTTGTAGGCATGAAAACCGTGTCTAATCATCATACAGAAACAAAGATAGTAATGGCTAACGTAAAATGTTTTTACATCAACTGCGTATATTTAAAAAAAATATCATGGCAGCCTTGTGTAGAATATCATAATGCCCAGCGAATAATTTCAAATATAACTAAGTTCTTTCACAAACATGAAAATACAGGCAATTTCTATCCTAACATAGCATTTACAATTAGTTCTCTTGAATAAAATGAATTAGTAAACTGGAATGGTTCTTTACTGATTTTAAAAGGCAGTAAATCAGTAAATACAGTAAGATCAAACAACCATCCCTGGGCAGTCCGCCTACCCATCGCCACCCACCTGCTGAATCGATTGGAACTATTGATTCAAGATCATGACTTTCAGTATCAATTTTGGATAAACATAAACAATAAAAAATAAGTTCTTGATCACACTCACTCCAGACATCGGACCTAAGCGATACTATGCTTAAAGCGACAGCAACAAGAGTGTTTAACGACATCAATAAAGCTCACGATAACATCAGCACCCAGCACTAAGATATAATGTAAAATGCACTAACATAACCTCGTTCGCGTATGAATAATCCAAGCTACATTCCAGAGAAAATTCCTACTTATAAGGTAAGTAGCTACAGGTCATACAATATCGATATGCTCCCACTTTTCGCGCACACCATATTAGCAACAGGTAAAGTCGTATTATCTAACAAATCCCTTAAACAATGTGACCAATTATCAAAGTAACCAACTTTGAAACTAAAGATTGGACACTATCTTCATCAAAGTGTCACTCGTTTCGAGTATAACATCATTTGACCTATGATATCGTAGACTTTAGCAAAATTCTAGGGTCAAACCTAACATTACTTCAAAAAACTTAACCTAGGCTCAGTTTCTAACACATCATCGTCAGTTAACACAGTAAATATCTTACAAAAACTCACAATTTCTCTAACACAAATCAGTGTTATTTCCAAATTGTCATAGTAATATTTAACATACGTACCTAACTTACGAATAACAGTTTTCATTAACCAAGAGTATCTAAAGCAACACATTACCTTCCAAGAGAAACCCCAGGGGATGCAGGCCCCTTGAAAGGGTGTGATCCTGCTAGGGGGGATCACCCGAAGGGGTTGTAAGCGGGCTTTACCCCTCCGAAAGGAGGGGTAAGCCTCAGCCCTTCGGAATGAGGGCTAACACGTCATACAATACTCGATATGTTCCCAACTTTTCTCGCATAATACCAGCAACAGGTAAAGCCGCATCATCTACCAAAATCCCTTAACAAAGTGACAATTATCAAAGTACAACATCTGAAACTATGAATTAACACCATCTTCCTCAAAGTGTCATCGTTTTGAAGTATAACATCATTGACCTATGAATAAACATAGACATTAGCAAAATTCTAGGGCAAACCTAACATTTACCAACAAAACTTAACGCTAGGCTCAACGTTTTCTACGACATCATCGTACAGTTAACACAGTAATTAATCTTACAAAAACTCATCATTTCTCTAACAAAATCAGCATGTTTTTCACATTGTCACTGTAAATAGGTCATTTTAACATAAGGGCGTACCTAACTAAGTGATAAAAACAGTTTTTCATTAATCAAGAGTATCTAAGCAACACATAACCTTCCATTACCTTCCGAGAGAATACCCAGGGGGATGCGCCCCTAGAAAGGTTGTGACGCTTTCAGGAGGTAACGTGAAATATTTTTATCCTTACCTCTATTTTAGACCGGCGCCCCCCTTGTCAGAAAATATCATTCAAACTGGTAGATATTGGGGAACAGGCGGCATTATACAGAAGGCTGATTTGAACAATAGCACTGTGCACTGTGAGACTAACTTGGAGGATCTTGAACAATAGCCCAGAGAGATGACACCGAAGACCATCTCGGGGTACCCGCTAGAGGGGGTGTATGCGGTTAGCAGTAGAGGGAAGTCCAAAGGGCTGTGCCTTGCCGCTTATATATATAATATATATATATATTATATATATATATATATACTCTATACTTATATATATATATAATTATATATATATATATATATTATAATAGTAGGAATGACATCAGCGAATATATTTTTTTGTATTACGTTAAATATACATATATGTATAGGTATAGTTAGAATGGAAACCTTAATTATGATAATATATATATATATATATAATATATAATATATATGATAAATAAACGTATATATATGTATATATACATTATTATTATATCGACTAATATATATAGTTATATATATAATATTGAATGTAGTATATATATATATGATATATATAATATAGTAATAAGTATGTATTATATGTGGATACTATATAAAGTGATATAGCCGTATGATAGTTAGTGTTCTAAGACTGGATATATAGATATATAATATATATATAGTATAGTATCTATAATATATATATATATATTATATATAAGGTAGCTTAGGGTATACTATAAGTACTACTATCATAGATGAGTAGTATATAAATAATATAGTAGTATATAATAATATATCATGTAGTTAAAACACGTCCGCAAGGTTTCAAGCTTTAATCAGACAAAATATAAATTTATAATATTTGAATGATTTATTACATAACATGAAAATTTAGCTTATTAATACCGCGGTGCTTTCATTATCTAATTAAGTATCTCATATTCTCAATACGCCGCCCCCCAGTGAGTTTTAATCATCATACTATGTATTCGGTCAATCCGATATATATAGATAGAGCTACGATCTATATTACGCCGTAGAAGATTCTTGTTACCTTTCCTCTTCATACCATCTCGTTGTACACTTATTTTTGCAAAAGGGTCTTACCCAAGCACACTCCTCTCCAATTTTTTGAACCTGAATTCGCTTCTCGCCAGAATTCCACACGACTTCATTGTGTTTGTTCAAGTGGGATGCCCCCATCTATTTTGCAAAAATAGACCTATGAGTGCAGCGCTCTTATCTTCTAAGTGCGATTCTTTGGGCGACTATACTTGTACCAAGATATGATATAGCGGAGGTGATTCAGACCCGCCCTTTCTGCCATGTCTCGTTTGATTGCCTGTTGATTTCTCTCTTACTAATTGCAATTGCCACTTGCTCTGTATTGGCTGCTCTAACAAGACCCGTCTCAACATATTCCATTTTTTTACACCCTCTCTAGGCAATCAGGTTGATCTGAACGCCGATACCGTATATCCATCATAAGTTGTTTCAATTGGCCCCCTTTCCAGGGGAGTACTCACTCCACTCTCCTAATGATTTTCTCTTGCCGTCTCATTATTCAAAACTTTCCAAATTGCTATCTAATGACTACGGTCCGCATCAAAATTGAAACCGGTAGTCGCTTCCTTGTGTATGGGCGTGACGTCGAATGGCGCCACCTCTCCACCAATTCCTGCTTACTCTAATATCCCCTTTCCCGACGAACATTACTCGGCGCAGGATCTATTGATCTGGCACGCCTTTGGGCAAATCCTTCACGCATTTCTCGCACCACTTTCTCGGGCTTCCGGTAACAACCATCTCTGTCGATACAAGGTTCTTTCACCCACCCATAAATTGATGTTTTTTCGTGCAAATCCTTAACTTCCTTTTCGATATTCGCGACGGCAGCAATTTCCTCTTCCCTCTGCTCTCCTTCTTCGAAAATTGCAATCCAAGATTTACTGACTTTGATTAACCTATCGGCTTTAATTCATCTCTGATCTTACAAACTTCACACTCACTTGATAAACGTGCCGAACTCTATTTATACAGCTGACTCTAGGCAACTCCACAATCTTCTCTGATTAGCATTTTGGTCGAGCCTCTTGTTTTTCACTCTTCTTTCCATTGTAATTTGCTGAACCTAACCAATTGACTCCGGTCTATCCAGAATCTGTTTTAATTTCAGCTGCTTTAGACCGCTACTTTAATGCCAATTCACTCCTCTAAATCAAACGCGGATTTCTAATTCTCTGCAACGTTTAATATGGACCCACGGTCGATTTTTGTTTTTTTTGTTATTTTTTTATGGTTTGTTTTTCTCTTCTATTTTCATTGGGACCATATCCGTCTTCAACAATCTTTCCCCCGATTTCCAACGCCGCCCTGATGGCCAAGTTGTAGGTGCTGCAAAACCATACTAACTCCCTTTCTTCATCCGAAACCCTACCAAAACCCTTTAGGCTGGGTCCTTTCCTTCACTGTCCTCTAAACATTCTCCTTTAATACATATCGGAGATGACCTTATCATCGACCAAATGCATTCGCAACTCTTTCTTCCACAGTGTTGATTTTAAATAGCCATTGTGGCTAACCGCTTAGCCAACCTACAACGGGTAGGTGTCCCACCAAAGATTTACGCGACAAAATTGAGCCATACTTTCTTCTTGGAAAGCCACTCTCCTTTCCTTTAGGGTCTGGTATTCCACCATGGCTACACCGACATCTTCGTTAAACTCTAATTTTCCTTCTTTATTTGTTTGATTATTTTCATCCTAAACACTCTGTGATCCAACAGACACTTCTACTGGTTTGTACCAATACACCATAGCCTTGCTAACATATAAGACTACATCTTTCCGCTCCTACGATGTACTTCATTCACAATTATGATCATCGATGTCACTGGCGTGGTCGCTTCTCGG
>JABUQX010101993.1:15000-28305 GCA_015478945.1 Trachelipus rathkii | reverse complement strand
GGAAGATGCGATGAACGTCAGAGGAGTGCCTATGTGGATGTGGAGAAGAGAAGAATGTACGAAGATAAAAACCACTTGAGGAGGTTCTGCAGAGGCGACACCTGACAGGTCATTACAGATCTACCGGAGGTGATGGTGAATAAGGTGAATATATATACAGCAGCAGCAGCAGCAGCGTTGGCGGTTGCTGCGCGTTGCTAGCAAGGTTACAGCGCATATATACATAAGCTGGCGTTGCAGCATACAGCAAGGCGCAGCAGCAGCATATGGTTGCTGCTGGTTATTATTGGTGCCATACAGCTGGTTGGTTATACATACATACAGCTGGTTATTGAGTTGGCTATTGCTGCTGGCTGCTATTATTGGCTGGCTACAACATACTATTATGATAGCTATATTATTATTGGCTGATGGCATGCTGGTACATGCTGGCTACAGCTACAGCAGCTGGCTGGCTGGTTGTACATGCCAGCATATGCATGGCTATGGCTGGCTGGCGCGCATGAGTGATGCTGAGCTAAATATTATACAGGCTGGTTATTGCTGGCTGCTGGCTGCTGGCTGCTGGCTGCTGGCTGCTGGCTGCTGGCTGCTGGCTGCTGGCTGCTGGCTGGCTGGCTGGTACTATATACACAGCATATACATATTACTACATACATAGTTATTACATACATATATATATATATATAAGGCATATATACATATAGTTAGCATATATATAAAGGCTAAGTTGGAGCAGCTAGCAGCATACATATGGAGCAGCAAGCAAAGAGCATATTATTATTGGTGCATATATATTATGGTTATATATATATATATATATATATATATTATTATATATATAGCAAAGAAGAATAGTGGAGCTAGCAGCATATATTATATAGTTATAAGGTTGGCTAAGTTATATATATATATATATATATTATATTGTATGAATATATATAATATCCCTCATTAAAGGAAAAACGAATCTACAGAACCAACACCTTCTACAAGTAAATCAATAGCAGATTCAGTGGAAGAATTTCTACAGTCCAGTAGTGATGAAGAAACACACGCATACCAAAAGATGAGTAAATGATTGAAAGCTATCACCAAGAAAACGACTAGATACGAATGTCGTAATTTATTTACAATTACTCCATCTGCCACTTTGTGGCCAGTATTTATAATGGGTACAAATGATTGTATTCACGAGTGGCTGGTCCCAAATTGTTGTTGAGGGAGTCGTGATTGCATTGACCATCATTTTCTTATTATTTATAGTAAATAATAAATTTTAATAATCAATTCAAATATAAAAAATAGAATTCATTAATATAAAAATAAACCGTATGGTAAGCGATAAAACTAAAGTACCGTAAAAATCATATGAGTAAAGTATTCTTTAATTCATTACTATAAAATAGTAAAAGTCTCAAGTTTGAGACCCTGGGTTATCTGTAACCCTTAAAAATGAGGGCTGGAGCCCCCCTTTCATATTTGAAGAAAATTTCTTGAATTTTTCTTTATTTACATCCCGAATTACAAATGTACCAAATTTCATGAAAAATTATGTAAAATAATATATATATAGAGCAGCAGTATATATATATAGCAGTATATAGTATATATAGCAGCAGAAAGCAGCAGCATATGAGCAAAGAAGAAGTATATAGCAGTACATATGCTGGTGCATATATATATATTACAGCAGCATATATATATAATATGGTTATAATGAGTAAATGATTTATATAAAGTATATAAGGTTTATATATATATATTATATATATATATATGTATATATATATGATGTTGCATTATTAAACATAATAGGAAGGTAAAAGAATATGCAATATTTAACATTCATATATATAGCATATTGGTATATATTAGCAGTTAGTTATGCTGGCTATATATATTATTATTGGTTATATATATTATAAGGCATATGCATATGCTAAGTTGGTTAGTTATTACATATATTACTATTATTGCATAGCAGCGTTGCGCGCATATATATACTGGTGCGCTAGAGTTATGCTATTAAGTTGTTATATATATGTTATTATATATATATAGCATATATATATATAAGTTATATATATATATATATGTTATGGGGCATAAGATTATATATACACAGAACCTTTTGCTCCCAAATTTATAATGCAAAAAACTGGTATATATAACCGGCATACGTTTATCTTTCATTTGCCAAAGTTTTAAGGTCTCAAATTTTCCTTAGCTGTGCTAGGAAGATGGGGCTATATTTTGTTAACTTTTGAAATTAATTAATGTTATAGTTCCTTAATTACAAGCATATTAAATTACTTGTTAAATTAGGCTTTCAAATTTTGAAAAATTTCCTATCTGAAAGTTTCCCCCCCCCCTCCTTATTAACCCGGTACTTTAAGAGTATCGGATTTGGTTAATACTTTAAATTGACCCTAACATATCCATCTTCAAAATGTATAATTATCATTGACCTCTCTGAACTAGAAGGTCAAAAATTTAGGTCACTTTGACCTTTCATCTTTCCAAGTTGAAATTTCAACGTATTATGTTTCATATTTCCTCTACAAACTCGAATTTAGTATCAAAAGAATCAGGATGATGTACTGAATCTTTTGAATATTATCTGAATGAGTAATTATATCTAATTAAAAAGTTAACTTTATTATTTAATTCTCTATGTGAATAAAAATCACATAGGATATCGTTGCCAAAGGTTGCTACTGTAAACTTTTAATGAATTTTACAACAAATCTACATTGATTTATTCAATGAATTATTTATGCAATATATAGTTTTAAATTTGCTATCTTTTGGCATTAAAATTATAATTTTAGCATTAGTAATTCAAATTGATGCTTTTTCGATTAATTACTCGTTGCCAACCGCTTCAGCAACCTACATTTTACATTTTACATTTTACATTTTACATTTTACTTTTTACTTTTTGCTTTTTACTTTTTAATTTCTTCTTTCTACTTTTTCTTTTTACTTTTTACTTTTTACTTTTTACATTTTACATTTAACATTTTACATTTTACTTTTTACTTTTTACATTTTATATTTTACATTTTACGTTTTACATTTTACTTTTCGTGTTAGTTTTGTCCATTTACTTCTTACTTTTTACTTATAACTTTTTACCTTTTGCTTTTTACATTTTACATTTTACTTTTTACTTTTTATTTTTTACTCTACTTTTTACATTTTACATTATACATTTTACATTTTACTTTTTACTTTTTACTTTTTACTTCTTACTTTTTACATTTTATATTTTTTTAATAATATTTTTTTTTTACATTTTACATTTTACAATTTATTGCTTAATTATTTAAAAATTATATTTTAAAAATTTCATAATTATATTTCTTTATTCTTTTACTTTTTACTTTATTTTTATTTATTTTTACTTTCACATTTTTTTCATTTATTATTTAACATTTACTTTTTACTTTTTACCTATTTTTACCTTTTTTTGCCATTTTACTTTTTAACCTTTTAACCTTTAATTATTTATGTTACCCCTTACATTCTTCATATTTTTACATTCCCCCTCCCATTTTCATTTTTTCACCCCCCCTCACAGCCCCAATTCCCTTACCCCCAAATCCTTACATCTAGCATTTTCTTTTACCTTTTGCTTTCTTTTACTCTCTTCATTTCTTTACTATCTTTTTTAATTTCTTTATCTCAATATACTATTATAGAAAAGAAAAGGGAATTACTCACACATAAATAATAACATTAATACAAGCAATTTACATTTTTTACTTTAGCATTTTACTCTTTCACCCTTTACAAATACTTTTCATTTTTAATATTTTACATTTGCTTAATTCAATTAATCTATTTTACATTTTACAGTTTACATTTTACAGTTAACAGCTTACGTTTGGAAGAAGCTATATTTTTTATTTCTTTATTTTACTTACTTTTTACTTTTTACTTTAACACATCCACATACTTATTTGACATTTTACATTTTACATTTGACTGTTTACTTTTTACTTTTTTTCTCTTTATTTTTACTTCTTTACTTTTAACTTCTTACCTTTTACTTTCTTTAACTTTTTCACTTTGTTTTTCAATATCTTACACTTAATATCAAAAATACTCTGACTCTTTCCATCTCACACTTGACTTTCACTTTACTTCCTTTTACTTTTTACTCTTTTACTTTCGCTTTCCTCTTTCTTAATTTCACTCTCACACCCTGGCTCATTACCCACACTAAGATTTTCACTTTAATTTCTTCTTTACCTCAATTTCCTTACTCTTTGGTTTCTTTCACTTCTCAAATTCATACCTCAACATCCGATTTGATCTGTTATTTACATTTACTTTTTACATTTAAGATTTGGATGGAAAGTAAAGATAGATTGTTATGATCTTCTTTCTCTTACAGAAGCTTTTTAAGTTAAAATGTTTTAGAAGCTTTAAAGGAAGTTAATGTGAACAAGAAATTTAATTTTGTTCAAAATCTTCAAATCTATTGAAACTTGTAAAATGTTTGTAAAATGTAAAATGAAAATGTAAATGTAAATGTAAACTATAAATGTAAAATGTAAAATGTTAAATGTTAAATAAATGGCAAATGTAAATGTAAATGGGAAAAGTAAAAGTAAATGTTAAAAGTAAAAGGTAAAAATTAAAAGTACATGTAAAAAGTAAACTGTAAAATTAAAAAGTAAATGTAAAATGTAAAAAGTCAAATGTAGTATTTAATCTGTCAAATAAAAAGTAAAAACAAAAATTAAAAAGAAAAGTGCAAAAATGTAAAATGTAAATGTAGTATATAAATCTGTAAACTGTAAACTATAAACTATGTGGTATGCCTGTAAAATTTGAAATGTAAATGTAAAATGTAGATTTTACAAATAACTTGTAAAATGCTGAAAAAAGATTTTGGTAATCTAATGTAAAATGTAAAATAAATAGTAAATAAATGAGAAGTGTGAAATTTAAAAGATAAGGATAAAATAACAAGTAAAATGAAAGTAAGTAAAGAGTAAAAAGTAAAAATGTAAAATCCAATTCTTTGAAAGGATAATTGTAAAATGTAAAATTTAAAAGTAAAAGTAAATGTAAAAATGTATGTTCTGTGATGTAAAATGTAAAGTAACAATAACAGTAAAAAGCCACAGTTTGTGGAAAGGACAATATGTAAAAGTAAATGTAAATGTCAATGTAAAATTTGGAAACCGTAAAGGTTAAAGCAAAAGTAATTGTAAAAATGGGAAGAGTAAATATAGGGTTCAGCCCCAGACGAGAAGAACAAATAATGTAAATAGTAAAAATTAAATGTAATAAATTTAAAATGTAAATGTAAAATGTAAAATGTAAAATGGAAAATAAAAAAATAAAATATTAAAAAAATATATAAAATAAAGAAATTTAAATAAAAGTAAAAAGCTATAAAAAGTAAAAGTAAATGTAAAATGTAAAATGTAAAATATAAAAAGTAGAGTAGAAAGTAAAAAGTAAAAAGTAAAATGTAAAATGTAAAAAGTAAAAGTAAAAAGTAAAAAGTAAAAAGTAGAAAGTATAAAGTAATGTGTGAATTTTAAATATTAGAAAAGAAAATGTATATAACAATTTTTTAATCATTAAATTTGATGAGAAATTCTTGGGAGAAGAGGGTAATCGTATAATGATAATAATAATAATAATAATAATAATAATAATAATAATAATAATAATAATAATAATAATAATAATAATAATAATAATAATAATAATAATAATAATAAATAATAAAAATAATAATAATAATAATAATAATAAAAATAATAATAATAATAATAATAATAATAATAATAATAATAATAATAATAATAGTAATAATAATAATAATAATAATAATAATAATAATAATAATAATAATAATAATAATCATAATCATTCACAAACTCACATACATACATGCATACATACATACATACATACATACATACATACATACATACATACATACAAATAAAAATACTAATACTAATACTAAAATACTAATACTAATACTAATACTAATACTAATACTAATACTAATACTAATACTAAGACTAGTCATAATTATAATGATAATGATAATGATAATGATAATAATAATAATAATAATAATAATAATAATAATAATAATAATAATAATAATAATAATAATAATAATAATAATAATAATAATAATAATAATAATAATAATAATAATAATAATAATAATAATAATAATAATAATAATAATAATCACACACACACACATTAATAAATACCAATTCCATACACTTATCTTCTTTTAGAAATTTTTGTTTGACTTAAAATTT
The DNA here is from genome assembly GCA_015478945.1 of Trachelipus rathkii. Classification (NCBI taxonomy): domain Eukaryota; kingdom Metazoa; phylum Arthropoda; class Malacostraca; order Isopoda; family Trachelipodidae; genus Trachelipus; species Trachelipus rathkii. Next base: position 21,991 of record JABUQX010101993.1, on the reverse strand, counting down.
TATTAAAAAAATTTCTAAAATATTTGCATTGGCAAATACTGTATATTGTAATTAATGTCAATTATAAACAAAATTTCTATCAACTACTTTATAGAACAGCGTTTTTCATTTTAATACATGGAATAGATTCCTAAATGTTTCTTAACTCTATCTATCTTTCACTCCTCGAATCTTTTTATGGTTGTTTAAAAGAAATCGACATCGCCAACTATAGAGTAAGAATCGGATAATTAATGCATTCGCATAAACATATACAAAACCATCTTTTGAAGATGTAAAAACAACATCGTCGTCAAGTATTTCAATGATATGGAATTTTGTGCAATTACCATTTTTAGTTTCAAATTAATTTATGGCTGAATTATAAAATGAAACAAATATTTTAAATTCCTATCAAAGAATTTGTCTTTATCTTTGGACGGATCATCATCCATCCATTCATCCATCCGGAACACGGGCTACGTCATCATTGCGTTGTTGGCTAGCAGCGTGTTGGCAGCAGTTGATGGGCATGCTGGCTGGTTGGGCTGGCTGGCTGTGTTGTTTTTCCATACCCGTAACTGGTGCTGTTACACAGCTCCAGACCTTGCCCTTGCTGCTGTATGAGCTGATATACTACTGGTTGTTGCTGGCTATTAAGGCGCATACATATATACAGGATGGTTACAATAGCATAATATTGCGCTACTGCCATACTGCTGCTAGCCATACATGGCTGGCGCTGCGCTAGCTATACATACAGCAGCTCGTTGCTGGTTGGTTGTTAAGATATATTGCTGCTATATTATATAACAGTTGGCTACAGCTGGCTGCTGAAGGCTGGCTACGCTGGCTATACTGGCTGGTGAAGGTTGTTGGCTATTATTGGCTGGCATATTGCTGGTTGCTGGCTACGTAAGGCTGGCTATTGCTGGCAGCGCTAAACACATATATATGGCGCTACAGCAGCGCGCTAGCAAATCGCTACATACGTTGGCTATGCTGGTTGTTGCTGCTACAAGCCATACATGGCGCATACAGCATACTATGGCTATTGGCTGCTGGCTACATATATTGCGCTAAATATACTGGAGCAGCTATACATATATATATATATATATATATATATATATATATATATATTTATATATATATAATGAGTGAGTCAAAGAAGATTTTACTCTCCATTAGCGGGATTCGAACATTGGAATCCACCTCGCAGAGTTAACAATAACCGGATGCTCTAACCACTAGGCCATCCACGTCCCTTACGTAGTTTTTAAAGCTCCCGGTTTTCTCATCCCATAATTGCTGAGTACTCAAAGTCGACTGTAGTGGAGAATGGTCGCATTGAAAAGAGAATGAAAAAAGAAAAGAGAAGATTTAGAAGAAAGGATTTTGAGAAGAGGACCAAGAAATGCTAGAGCTTGCAACGAGGGATTGGAACTTTGAGTGCTGAGAAGGAGATAGTTTCTGAAAGAACATTTGATTAGACTGTGCAAAAGAATTATAAATACAAAATTTTATAAAGTTTAATCAAAATTAAAATCTATTTAAATATATAACGGAGGAGCACCAAAATTTTAATCTTGATTCTTTTTGATATAACAAAAGTTAAGTAAATTAAAAAATGGACCAACCTTATTTTGGATCTAGATTTATTATGAGAAGATAAGAAGAATGGACATTCGGTGGAGTCGGCTCCTATAGGTCAAGAAGTAATGAATCAAGCACCTAAATGGCGTCCGGTAGCTCAGCGGTTGAGCAATCGCCCTAAGCGAAAGACCCAGGTTCGTCACTTTTGGGTCGTCTGAGGGTGTTTTATTTTCTCTGGCTCCGACTTCACCACACTCTTAAAAATCTGAGTTAACACCTCCTAGATTAGGCTTCTTGCCCGGTGAGTGGTGGTGTTAACTGTAAATATATATATATTGGTTGTTAGCAGTGTTGTTATTGTTGCTGGTTGTTGCTATATATACAGCAGTTAGCTATAAGAATAGCAGGTATAGTAGTTGTTATATATATATATATATATAAAGATATATATATATATATATATATATTACATATGTATATATATATATAAGCATATATATATATATATATATGGGTTGTTAGCATATATATATATATAGCTGGGCTGGTTATATATACATACTGTTTCATATATTGGCTAAGGAATACAGTTAGCTAGTAGCTGGTAGCTGCTGCTGGCAAAGATGCTGCTGCTGGGTTGGCGCTGGCTGGCTAAAGGCTAAGGCTAAGGTTGGTTGCTACTGCTGGTTATGCATATTGTTGGCGCTGGTATGCTGTTGGCTACATACATACATATGGCAGCTGAAGAAGAAAGGCGCTACATATTGCTGGGCTGCTGGCTGGCTGCTATTATAGCAACAGCTGGTTGCTGGCTAAGGCGTTGTTGTTACAAGGTTAGCATAGCGATGATGATGGCGCTGGCTACTATACAATATGGCTGGCATATTATTACTGGCTGGGCTATATTATTAGTATATAGCAAGATATAGCAGCAGCAGCATATATATATATATATATATATATATAATGGTTTTAAAATCTTTATTATAATAATAAAGCTAGAACTCAATTTGAGGCAAAAGCTATAATGATAGAGTCTAAACAAAACATCGATGAAAGTTGTGTATTTAATTATGTACGGTTAAAAAAATTGCCTACACATCTTCTAAGATCACACATAACTATTTTTTTTATTTATGGTATTTCAAACTGAAACAGCCAATAGAACGTCTTTTTCCTACCGGCTAGATCTGGTATCGAAGGCGGAAGACGCGTTCGGCCACCTCAGAGCCGTCAAGACGTGCCCAGGGCATAGCCCTGGCACGCTTTGTATATTATTTCGTATTAAAATTGAAGGTGTTATTATATAATTAATGTTCCTATCAAAAGATCTCTTGTAAGTGTCATATTTGATACACAGTATTGACCATAAGTGAAATAATCAGATATAAAAAATATAGAGAATGGTGAAAGAGACCTAGTAGAGAACATGAATTCTAATATATTTCCCACTCTGCAAACTGTTCTAGGAAAATTATATAATTGATTCGAATACTCACGAAAAAGTATTTGAATTGTCAATGACAAAGTCCTATTTATTATATATAAGATAAAAATTGTCGATTATGATCTGTGACCAAACCATAAAAAGAAAGAATATTAATAAATGAATAACATCAAAATCCTTTATCACACCCTTTCTCTTTATACACTATTATACTCGAGAGGTGAGGGCTGCACTTTGTTTGACCACCACGAGCTCATCTCGCTGTATATACATATGGTTATATATTGATATATATATATATATTGGGCTAAGGTTGTTAAGGCGGATATAGCCAGTATATAGCAGCGATATATTGTTACAGCTGGCTGTTGTTGCTGGGCTGCTGTTATGCTGGCTGCTGCTGCTGCTGGCTACAGCATAGCAGCGCAGCATAGCGCATACTGTTGGCAAGCAGCGAGCAGCATGGTTGCTAAGCGTTGGCTGGTTAAGCTGTTAGTTGGCATGGCAGCAGCATATTACAGCAAGGCAGCAGTTGGGCTGGTATATATATATATATATATATATATGCCAGTATATTAGACTGAACAAAAACAAATTTTCAGAAAATTGAGTAGCATACCTTCTAACATTGTTACTGTTTGCCAAAGAAGCCCGCACACTTATTTTCTTGCAAAATTAATCATATATAGTGCTGACGCCAGGCACCTGAAATGTGTTATAAAATATCTAAAATGTCGAATTTCCACACCACCACATGGGGTAACGACAGCCGGCGCGTTTTAACGTGGTATCCCCAGTAGGACCTAATCCCCAAAGAGGTATACCTAATAATTACTCCAAAGGTGCCTTTCTCATTTCAGACTTTGTTGATTTTGAAAACACATCTCTGTCATTTTCTACGATCATCAAGATATACTGCAGCTGCTCTTCATTTTTTGTAAGATGGGTTATAAATGGGTTATAAAGGACTGTATTAAAGCAACAGCCCTTTCAGCATTATCAATAACAACATTCATTTTTTCTACATAGTTTTTTGCCCTAATGTATTCATCATTTTTACTCCATTCTGAAAGATCGGATTGAAGAAATGATATTGGGAGTGATAACTTCTCGAAGAAAAGTTTGCTTTTTGAGGTAATGAAACTTGCCAGTGTGTGTTCTGAAACAACCCTATCCGTATAATCAAGACTTATTCTGTTGGAAGGACTTTCAACAGCTGACCTATCTAAAGCTTGAACCATTTGCAGCTTCATATCATTATTGACTTCATCGTCAAAGAATGTGAGAGGCACCATCTCCTCGTTCAGGTACCACAAGTGCCGACAGAGAGCATTTGCAGCAACTGCAGATACGTCTTTTTCGTCATAATCCTTAAGTTTCTGGAGAAATTGCAGGTCAGTTCTTGGTGATTTTGGCGCACTAGGTGCTGCAAACTGATTGCGCACATAGAAGATGACTGCAAACCGAACAAATTTTTCCAGTCCAGCGAGTTCTCTTCTAGTCATTTTGATTTGACTCTGAAATAGTACCATTTTATGCCATATAAAACTCGTGCCATCCATCTTGCTCGATGCATGGCACCTGGTCTCACAAAATGAACTCCTTTAGGAGGAACGTCTCCAAGAATTATAATAATCAGCTTCAAAAGTTCAGCATAATCTTTACTTGGATACATTTTCTTCAATTCCTGTTTGCAGAACGCAACAATTACCAATTTCTCTGGAATGCTCGATTTGGTAGTCTGATAATTGTCTTTATTTATTGTTTCCCAACTGGTCTAAAATCGTTTAAACAGCTGTGTCTCTGGTCCAGCAGGATTTCCAAGGCACTTGTCAAATACATCCGAAATTATTATTTCATAAATGTGATGTCGACAGGCCAGTTGAATCAGTGATCGCTCAAGCTTGAATTCTATTAGAGTGCAGGCTCCTTGCTTACTACATGTATTGCTGGCAGTGGTGTCTAAACACATGGCCTGTATATTATTTTCCAAGTTCCAATCTTCCAAACATTCAATTACAGCATTGGCAATATCAATGCCCTTTCCTGAACAAAGTTTTGGAACTGCTAAGAGTTTTGAATTACCTTCTGTTGATACTAGTATAGGTAACCTTTCTATATTTGTGTAACCAGTGATATCTGGTAGAATTTTACCATCCCAATGTACAGTCAATGGTACATCTGTTGCAAAAGTCTGTTTTGTATCCTCAGCTATTTTTTTTACGTAGAGCACTTCTTTCTCTCTGCAATGTACTTCTACTCAAAACATCGTCATCAACATCGACTCCAAGGGCATTAACAGTGAATGTCAACACCATAAAAGCACTGCGATCACTTAAGTTTGTCCTGTCCAATGCCCATTGCCACATCAGGTGTCACCGTTACACCGTCCACTAGATGAAGGTTTGGTTGGGTTATCATTGTAGTGTAAATCAGTATTAGAGTTTAAAGTATCGCTAGTAGAACTTGAGCTAAATTCTACAACTACACTGACATTTTCTTCTTCCTTATCTCTCTTCACGTTTTGTTTGCGCTTTCTCCAATCTCTCCTCTTTTTCCGTTTTTCTAGCTTCTCTAGCAAGAGCTTTTCTATCAATTGGGCCACTATGTATCCACGTCTACCTTTTTCTCTTGAGCTGCAAGAAATATTTTATCTTACTCAACCGTCATTATTTGTAGTGCATCATTGTGAGCAATATCAAAAAGGTAGCTAAAACTGTTTAAACGCATTTTCAATTTTTGTTTGTGATGCATTTCCTGCTTGTGTTTCCTCTCTCGCTCACACCTAAGTTATGCGACGCATTACCGTAATATTTTTGTAACAACAGGTCAACATAATCTATGTTAAAATAATTGCTGCGTATCAAATGGAAAAATTTTTTAAACAGATACAAAATTACTTTTTGCTTCTCTTAATGTGTTCTTTTTCAATGTGAAAGAAAACACACGCCGCCAAACATCTCCGATTGAAGGCAATTTGTTTTCACTAATATTGTCGATCGATTGACCAATGAGATATAACTCACTTTTTCCACGAGTAACTGCCATGATTACAAAGTTATATTATAAGAGAAAACACAAATACGTGGTGTCACCAATGTGTCTTCACCGTAACAAACAACCAATATCCACGCGGTCAAGTTGCCAAGTTGCCAAGTTGCCAAGTTGCCAAGTTGCCAATTTAATTCGTCTGGCGGCAGCACTAAATATGTTTTAATCGTTCTGAAATTTCTTGAACGAAGCTTTTTCACAGTCTGAAATAAAATGGAAAGGTATGCAGTGTCAAAATACAAAATTAAAAATTCCTCCTTGTAAGCTTGGGCCGGTCTAATATATATATAATAAGAGCAAAGAGCAGCATATAGCAGCAGTAAGTATATATATATATATATACATATATACAGCAGCATAGCGTAGCGAAGTTGGGAAGATAGCAGCATAGCTGTTGGCGCTAGTTGTTATTATATATATATTATTATGCTGTTACAGCAGTATATATATATATATATATATTTATATATGGCTAAGTTAAGGTTGCAGCAGCAGCAGTTATATATATATATGAGCAGCAGAACAGTATATAGTATATATATATATTCCTATATATATATATATATATATATATATATATATATATATATATATATATAAATGGTCAGCATCCCGAAAAGGCCAGGCATGTAACTAAAAAACTATAAAAGCTACACGAAAATAAATATCATTTTATTAATCAGGAGACATTTTTACCCCTGAAATTAAAAAAAAATAAAAAAATAACGCTTTTTAAAAAATTAAATTTGTTAAAATTGTTGAAAAAATTAGTTTTTTGACAAAACGAAGAAGCTGGAGTAGTCGGAGGGAGCGCGCAAAGCTGCCACAAATGTTGAATTTTTTTCCTTTTCTCACTAAAGAATATCCCACGGTAAACAAGAACGATGGAGAGAGGGTTTCTCGGTCTACCGGGGACGA
>JABUQX010101993.1:0-10000 GCA_015478945.1 Trachelipus rathkii | reverse complement strand
TACATACTACATACATGTATATTATATTTCATATTATTACTATACATATATATATATATATATGCTACATATATTATTATATATATATGTAAATATAGACATATATATATTATTATATATATATATATATATATATATATATATATATATATATATATATATATATATATATTTATATATATAGTTATATATATATATATATATAAATATATATATATATATATATATATATATATATATATATATATATATATATATATATATATATATATATATATTATTTTTGGGTTTTTTATATTTTATTTGTTATAAGAAATCTAATAGCAGTGTAAGAGCTTGAGTTAACCCCCACCTTGATTATGGTGTTTAACAGAATAAAAAACTTTTAATTCTTGAACCTTTAGATTTTCTGTGGCAAACATAAAGAGCTTAAGTTGACGTTTAAATTTGTTTATTTGTTTAAGTTGAAGTGATCAAGGAAAGACTATGCTGTTATTTAAACCAAATGTTTTTAATTATATATTTCTTACATACAAGTTAATAAAATTTGGGACTCTTCTATAACTTTGAAGAACCAGATAACTACGAGCGTAAATTCCATACAAGTAGTTATGTAATGAAGTTTGCATTATGTTAACTATCAAACTAAACATTTTAAGTGCAATTTTTACCTACTCGCTTTCCTTATGAAATTCCATACTAAGTAATACTGCAGGTGTGTGATATATGTTTGACTATAAATGAACTTTATATTCATGCATATATTTAATGCCAAGTTTAAAAGTACAATCTTTAAAAGTTTGAAAGTTTGTGTAATGAGTCACCAAACTATTCGCCATTGAATACTTTTGAACTCGTTTTATAAACAATTTGCTTTGCAAAATCTACGCATGCAATTTGAAATTTGCATTACTAACTTGTTGCCCATTTTAATGCATAAATTTTGATTTTAAATTGATTTTTAATCATTTTATAAGCAAAGATAAAAAAAGATAAAGGAAAAATTTATTTTAGTAACTTTAACAACTTTTTTTTGTTTTAGTTTTAATTATTTTCTTTTTTTTTCATAATAAAGAGATGCTGAAAAAATTCCTAATATTTCCCTTATGAGTTTTATTTAATAATATTTATATACTTTTAAGCAAGGATATGGTAACTTGAAAATAAGATTAAAATAACTATTCTTTCAAATCTAATGAGAGTTGTGTCATTTCTAGTGTTGGTAAAACTCACGTTCATCGTTTCCATAACAACCTCTCATACTTTCTTCTCTTATCCTTATGATTAATACAAAGTTAGATGTACACATTTATCCCGTTAAAAATACTCACCATTTAATAGTTAATTATTTATTTATCTTAATGAATTATCTTCTAGATCGCATAGGGCTAATGAAATTTATATCACATAGCAACAGTACGTTTATAATAAGCTTCATATCATTTTATGAGCTGCAATTCTAAATGTCAAATTTCAGCTAATAATTTCATCATTCATATACCCTATTAAATTTCAGTCAATTGAATAATTACAACTGGCATATATTTACTTTTGAAAATGCGATGAAGTATCAGATAAACCATAATAATTAAATTATCAGTCTAATATACGTATCGAGTACCAGATCAATATAGAAACATTAATAGTTGAAAAAATGTTAATAATATAGATATAGATATATTAGAGATAGTGTCACAAACAATATGTATTCAATATCTAATATATTATAATATTAATTCTGCATTACTAATACTAATTTAAATAATTCGTATATAAGTAATGATAGTAATAGCTATATAAGGTATAACTTAGATTTTATATTTGAAGTTCTATTATATTATTTATAAAATATAAATAAATAATAATATAATAATTAATAAATATAATAAAAGATAAGCATTAATAAACTAATAATAATGAATAGGTAATATGGAGTCGCAAGGGAAATTTTTATATTTGATTTGATTCGTTGTTTTATATGTAATAAATACATAATAATAATAGTAAATTTAATTAATTCACATTATCTCATACTCTGTATATACATAATACTCTATACTCGCTCAATCTAATCAACTACTATCTCCTTATAAATTCTATTAATAATAATTCATAATAATAATAATAAATAATAGTGAATAAAATATCACTTATTTAATTATATATTAAGTACAAATAATTTATTTATATAAATCACTATATCTCACATATATACATTAATTTTATTAATAAAGTATATGGCGAGAATTAACATTAAATTTATTAATCACTAACTTATTCCAATGATCTTTTAGTAAAATAGATTCTACTATACTTTTTCCCCCAGTTGAATAAGTTGAATATTAATTTAGTTAAAAAATAAAGAGTAATAATAATAAGAATAAATTGATTGATTAGTAGGAAATGAGTATTAATATTGAAGAGGAAATTTAATTATTAATATAAAATAAATTATTTGTGAATATAGTGGAGCATAGTCTCTCATTAAAATTGATTGTAAAAATGATTGTGGACAGCGAAATTTCTTTGCTATGAAAAATTTGTTTTATAGACCTCTTAAAAAATCATATAATAGAATACAATTAAATGCAATATAATTAGCTAAGTGCTCCACAAGTTGGTAAAACAACAATCAAACTATATAGCAAATTCTCACTTCTTCGATATATTAATAAATAATACATTATCTAATAAACAATATATTATGTTCATTCATTTATTGTCCACTATATAATAATGAAATATGTTGATATTTATAGATTATATATCACATAATATATATTAGTAAGTTTTTACAAGTAAGATAGATATCATAATATTATCATCATGTTCTTTCTTTACATCATATAATCAATAATTAAATCAATAAGTAATATAGTAAATGAATTTACTAAATAGAAGGTACGATATCCAATATATAAATAAGATTCTTTACCTTTATCACTAATTAATATAAAGATTAGCTTATATACAATCTAAAGTAATATGAAGTGGAGACTCTCAAGTCATGTATAATCTTTAAATACATATATTATTGAAAATCAAATAAATCAAATTTTAATACACATATTACCCAGTTTTCCTGTTTAAAAGATACGTGTTTAAAATTATTAATATATAATAATAATTAGGCTAACTGCTCTCGTAGTCAGATCTATCCAGTTCAATTCCTGGGACAGAGGCTTAACCGCTCTGCTGATTCTTATTAGTCCTCTACTAGCAAAATCTGGAGAACTCTTTCTTCATATAATATTATATATTCCAAATTTCATGAAGATATCTTATAAACCGCCGAACAGAAAAATGCATTAAATAAAGAAAATCTAAAAATTCACAGTGAATTGAAATCTTTATTGAATGTTTTTTTTAACTGAAATGTTTTTATGAGACTAACTTAAAAGGTGAATATCAACATTGTAATTTCATTTTTTTTAAATATAGAAATGCAATATCCTTAGCGGTAAATATAATACAGATTTTTAAAGAGAGTTACACTAGGGTTCATAATTCTATTATGTGCTCGAGAAAAGAAAACTATGTTATATAATATAAAACATGTTTTAGTCTTTTACTCGTGAGTTTGCTCATTTTCTAAATAAACATACACTATTAACCATATATCATAAACAATCGACATCAACACATCTACAACACACACAATCTCAACACAATATATATATATTATATTTATTATATAGTATATATATATATATATAATATATTAATATATATATAATTATTATATATATTATATATATATATAATTAAATATTTTTAGTATATATGATATATATATATAGATATATTTTTACATTAAATATCTATCTGTAATAGATATTTATTTAATATATATATTTATTATATAGATAATATATATTATATATATTAATATGGAAGGGAGGATCATTTCTCTATTGTTCGGAATTTCTCAAGTATTGGTAAGATAAAAATTAGTTGTAAATGTACATAATGAAATATAGACGTCCTAACCATAAATATGACATAAATCTGACGTAATTCCGCTTGCAGATTAATTGATATTACAAATACTAAAACTTAAATCAGTTGCATCTCCCTTCTCCTCAATAATCTCCGTTCAGGAACGTTTCAAGGGAACCAGTTTATTCACGGTGAATATTTATTTATTTTAGTTGCTTTTAATGGTTCACTTTTAATTAGAGAGAGAGAGAGAGAGAGAGAGAGAGAGAGAGAGAGAGAGAGAGAGAGAGAGAGAGAGAGAGAGAGAGAGAGAGAGAGAGAGAGAGAGAGAGAGAGAGAGAAAGCAAGAGAGAGAGAGAGAGAGAGAGAGAGAGAGAGAGAGAGAGAGAGAGAGAATTATTTATCAAAATCAAAATAATTAACAATAAAGAAGAAAAAAATATTGATAAAAAGGGAGAAAACTCAGAAAAGTATAAAAAGATAAAAGTAGCTAAAGAAAAAAAATTTTTTTTTAGTGGTATTAAATATTTTATTTATTTATTTTTGCATATATCAAACTAAGCGAAACTGGTGCTTTCCTTCTTAGTTTTAAGGTAATCACAATGTCCATTTCCACTTTTAAAATGAAATTGATTAACAGATAAATAAAATAAAAGAAATATATAAATAGTTTTTTTTTTATTTCTTATAAAATATTTTCGAGTCTTTTGATCCTCGGGTTTTAACAAGCTATATTTCTGATTTCTCTCAATTTATATTCCCACACTTTTGGGGATATTTTAAGCGCCACATTCGAGTTTCGTCGCAACGTTTCGTCCACTATTGTCGTTCTCTTCGAGATCAGTGTTGACGGTTTGTATTTATCATCTAAATTTCGCTTGAATTGTTAAAAAGTCATGTGAATTTGAGTACGGATTGAAGGGTGCCATTTGTATTTAAAAATTGCACAATAATTCACTGGTCGAAAAAAATAACACCCTTTTTTCATCACTGACCTAATTACACTTTTCTGAATGCATTTGTGACGCTTATTGCAAATCCGGCTTCAGTTTTTCTTTATCACGTAAAGTTTTTGAAATGAAGATAAAATATTATTTTTGTGTTTTTTTTTGAAAATGTAAGGTTTAAAATATTCAAAATTCACGCAAAGAATATATTTCCATGAATTTAATTGTACATTATACACTCGTATTACAAAAATTAATAAAATTTATATAAAGAATATAAATAAACTTATTCCATAATTAAAATTTACTAAACAGAAAGCCATAAAAGCGTTGATTTTGTGATTTTCTTTTAGAAGTTTGGTCTAGATTTTCACGATATAGCATCCAACAATGGTTAGCCATCATGCTTTCGTTCCAAAATCTTTGATATCGAGTTTCCATAGTCTTAATGTCCTGATGGAAGGGCTCCCCTTGCTCGTCACTTACTGCGCCAAGATCATTGGGAAAAACGTTTAGATGGGAATGAAGGAAATGCATTTTCAAAGACATGCGACAATCCATTTCTTTATAAGCATCAAGAAGGTTCTCAATACCACTTTTATATTCAGAAGACTTGCTATTTCCAAGAAAGTTTTTGCATATCCATTTGAAAGAAAGCCACGCTTTCAATTCAAGAGGACTGAGAGTCTTTTCAAAATCCAGGTCTTTTAAAACTTCCCTGATTTGTGGTCCAACAAAAATTCCCTCCTTCAATTTTGCTGTACTAACTTTCGGAAATTTCTGGGAAAGGTATCTGAACTCCTCTCAATTCACTTTCCCCATTGCTTTAATAAATTCTTCATTAAATCAAGTTTAATGTGGAGTGGTGGTAGAAAGATTTTTTTGGGATCAACCAAGGGAACAGACTGGATACTGCTTGCTCCTTGGACATATGCAGTCCTTAGAGGCAAATCGCGTTTAACATAGTGTTCATTAGTAGCACGACTGTCCCAGAGACAAAGAAAGCAGCAATATTTTGTAAATCCAGCTTGCATTCCCATTAACATGGCTATAACTTTCAGATCTCCACAGAGATTCCATTGATGACTGTGATATTTGACTGCTTTAAGAAATATATCCATATTGTCTTATGTCTCTTTGAGATGGACCGAATGGGCTATGGGGATATATAGCTTTACATTACCATTATGCAAAAAAACTGCTTTCAGGCTTCTTTGAGATGAATCTATAAAGAGACACCACTCAGATGCTATATGCGTTTGAGACAAATCAAGGAATAATCCATATATATCATGGTAATTACAAAGAGGACCATCTACTGTAAAGTATGCTGCTAAGTTAAAATTCCTCTTTCGGTAGTAACTGAAGCGAACATTTTCCTCAAGTAAATTTTTCTCCTTTAGTCTTGAGGCGAGAAATTCTACTTTCTCTTTCGATAGAGATAAGTCTCTAACAAGATAATTCAACTGTTCTTGAGAAAATAGATTTGTCTCAAAATGGGTTTCTTCTATCGTGTAATCTGAATCTACCGACTGTCCGAGAATGGCACCAACTGCTTCTTCTTCATCATCCATTTCATCTGCAATAGAAGCTAGCCCATCACCAGGGGGAATTGGAATGGGCAGTGATTCATTATGTTGGACTGGTCTACGAGCCGAATCAAGGTTTGGATATACAATATGGTGTTTGCTTTTTGCAGAAAACCTTTGTAGATTCACACTACAAAAATAACAGTCTTCATGATGATCTCTTGGTTCCCTTCATATCATGGGTATAGCAAGCGGCATTGAAGCTTTCTTTTTATTTAACCAATAGCGTAATCCATTCGAAAAAGATGAACAAATCTGATGAGGCGCCCATGCTTTATCTTGGTCACCTAAAGGACAACCAAAATACATTTTGTATATTTTCTTAAGGTCTGTTGTAATTGTTCGTTGTTATTTTGTTGTTGTAAAGCAGCCACAGACAAAGCAAAATTTGTTTGGGTTATTTTTACATTGTCGAGGTATGCTGTTTGATCCGAGAAAATTCAATACAATTAAAGCACAGCACAACTTTCTGCTACAGAAGACAAAGATTAACTAAAGAGTAAAGACCATTCCCATGGCGCCATAAGTCTGAAAATGCACGTGATGATTTTGTCAGACGTACGATGACCAAAGAAAGTAACAATATGTTGCTAAATAATTAAAACTGTACAAGATAAATTAAATAAAATGTTGAAAAACTAACGTTTCTTTATGTGAAATAGTGAAATCTGTAAAATTATGAAAATTTCTTCATCATAAAAACCCTACATGATACAGCAAATCTGATTGCAGATTTGAAAACCGCGTCAAAATGCTATAAAGAAAACACAACAATATCTCTGATGAAAATTTGTTGTCGACCAGTGTAATTTGTTTTGTATTAATAAAAAGGTAAATTTTAAATTATTATTAATTTATTTTTTTCATACTCTCCCTAAAGTAGGGTTTGAGGGCTTGAGGGCAATACATTGGCGACTTTAGCTTTAACAAGCAACACATTAAATTTTTGGACGAATATATATATAATATACCATATATATATATATATATATATATATGTATATATATATATATATATATATATATATATATATATATATATATATATATATATATATATATATATATATATATATATATATATGCCACATAAATATTGGGAGTAAAAAGAGATACTATAAACAGACGAAAGGGAGAGAGAAAAACGATCTATTATGAAAATACTTTACAATTCCTATTATTAATCGATAATTTATTGTTCAACATCCTTATAAATTGTTTCCCCCAAATCTGTTTTAACACTTTTATCACTTTTATAACAAAAGAAAAAATGTATATAAAGACCCGAACCGTTTGTTCTCGAGTTGTTTCCTCCTTATCTTAAGTCATTATGGGATTCCATTTATCGAAATCTTTTTGAGGAAAGAAAAGAAAAGAAAAAATGTTTTCGGGTTTACAAAAAAAAAATTATCTTAATTTCATTTTGATTTTCACTTTATTTTTACGATTATATTTTTGGAACATTTGAATTTGAGAAAGCAAATAGGATTACTGTTTAAATCGTTTATTGAAAAAAAAAATTTAAATATATATATATATATATATATATATATATATATATATATATATATATATATATATATATATATATATATATATATATATATATATATATATCTTTAAATATATACATATATATATATATATATATATATATATATATATATATATACTGATCTGATTAGTTTAACAAATATCATTTACACAATTAATAATTAATTAATTAAATTTTTTTGATCTTAGCAATGTAATTCCATCTGATTCTAATTGTTTGAAATAAGATTTTTCCTTATATTTACAAATCTTATCACGTCATACACTCAAGTATGACTCACACATTACATACATACACACATACATATTGCAAATGCACTTCTGCACAGAGTAAACTCTTCTAAGAATCAATAAATTATAATAATACACCATGCCATCAATCGTAATATTAAAGTGTCAATATATATATATATATATATATACATATATATATATATATATATATGAAAGAGCATATATATATATATATATATATATATATATTGTATTAAAACAAATATATATATATATATAAGGTTATTGCTATACATGTATATATATATATATATATATATATATATATAAACTGATTCACACACATTACATACATTCAAAACAAAACAATTGAAATTCAATAAATGAATATCAACAAGAATGTGTTTTCATTTAGTTCTCTCAATTACATATACATACATACATATATATATATATCTATATATATATATATATATATATATATATACACACAAAAAGATCCGACTGGTCCCTGACTGATAACTGCCACACACAATGGCTGCCATACACAGCTACACATACACATACATACATACATATACATATACACCTCAGCCTACCAACTTTTTTTTTACCCCTAAAACTTTTATTTCGTTTTCTTAGGTTACAAATAAGTATAATAAATGACTGAAATAATTAACCACCTTGAAAAAGCTTACGACAATAACAATAACAACAACAATAACAATAAATAAATAACAATAACAATAACAATAACAATAAATAACAATAACAATAACAACAATAACAATAAACTAGAAAAATATAACAACAATAAAAATACAATACCAACAATAAATAACAATAATAATAATAATAATAATAATAATAATAATAATATCAATAATAACATAAACACACAACAACACAACCACATACCACACAAACCCAAAACCATTTATATATATATATATATATATATATATATATATATATATATATATATATATATATATATATATATATTGGTAATAATTATAATAGTTTAAAATTAATATTGAATGGAATTCCTTTATGACTCTTCTTGATCCAAAGTGAATATCATTAAGAATTGCGCTTAGTTCTAATTTAGAGAATGTTTGTGTGTGTGTGCGTCGGTCTTGTCGTCTATCACGATTGCGAGCGAAATTAATCCTTTTCTTGATACGTGATAAGGCTCATATTAGCATTCATCATTCTCATCCTTCACAATTTGGACTTAAAGAGAGACTTATCCTTTATTGTCTTATACTGTAAGTGTTTGTGCAAATGTGTGTGTATGTTTGTGTGTGTGGTTTTGGGTAAGGGTTTGATACCGTTGTGTAAGTATTTTTATTATGTAAGTGTAAATTTTGTTTTACTTTATTAAGAGAATTGAAAGGTATTATTGTCTTCTCTTAGTGGTGAAGATTTGATTTGAAGTGAAATTTTATTATTATTATTATTATTATTATTATTATTATTATTATTATTATTATTATTATTATTATTATTATTAATATTATTATTATTATTATTATTATTATTATTATTATTATTATTATTATTATTATTATTATTATTATTATTATTATTATTATTATTATTATTAAAGGAGTACGGATTATCAATTTTTTAATATCCGAGGATGCTGAGGCGGCGCAACGGATATTTCAATGTCGCTCGCGATAAATCCGAAACGTTTAAGCAAAGAAATACAAGAACCGAACGTGCCACCGA